>JAHRHZ010000095.1:8469400-8498506 GCA_024137785.1 Ginglymostoma cirratum | reverse complement strand
CTGCTTGGCCTGCTGTGTTCATCCAGCTCTACATCTTGTTATCTAATTTCCCAGCTGTTCTCAGTTCAGACAAAGGATCACTGGACTTGACATGTTAACTCTGGTTCGCTCTTCACAGATGCTGCCAGACCTGCTGAGTTTCTCCAGCACTTTCTGTTTTCATTTCACATTTCCAGCATCTGCAGTCCTTTGTTTTATTTTATAGCCTTTCTGAGGTTTAGGTTAATTTCTATCCATAAAGTAAGCAATTTTGGTGCAAATTGGAACTGCCCGCTCTGAAAGGGCAAGTTAAGTAGTGAACTGAGCTATTTTTTTGCAGCCTGCATTCAGCTGTTAGATGTTGGGAGCTGCTATAGAATGCACCTTTCTCCCTCACCTGAGCTTGCAGTATTTCAAAAAAGTAAAATACTGCAGGCATTGGAGATATAAATTAAAAATAGAAAATGCTGGAGAAACTTAGCAGGTCTAGCAGCATCTGTGGAGAAATAAACATTTAACAATTCAAATCCAGTATGACTCGGAAGAAAAGTTATATTCGACTTGAAACTTTAATTCAGTTTCTTTCTGCATAAATGCTGACAGACCTGCTATTTCTCTCCTCACTTTCTGTTTCTATTGCATGGTTTAAATCTCCCACTGAACTCCTTTGGATTCAGTAATCAAAGGTAATGGATTGCCTCCTGCCTGCGGCATTCTGCTTCAAGCTCGACTCTCTGGAGCCTATTATTCAATCTTGCTGTTTCTGCACAAACTTTGCAGTCAGTGGACGTATATACTAATTAAGTTCTCCTAAACTTGAAACTGATGCTTGCTGGATGGTTTGAGGTGCAATGTCCCAGGGCAAACCTACAGTGTGTAGGATTCGAACACTGCTGTATAATTAATTACATCTGGGAGTTGGTTAGATAATAGCTTTACCTCCACAGTGGTTGTTCCTCTGGATGTGAGAGAGGTAAGGATTATATGCTTTGCAGGTAAATCCTGAGAAACCACGCTGCCAAAATGTTTTTCTGTCCAACGTAGACGTACTACTCATTATGACAAGGGTTACTATAATAAGGTGAGTCCATAATAAAAACATACGTACATACTCAGATAGTGTAACTGTGAGACTGTATATACATATCTGACTTTGCTGCTACTGCAGACGGAGTTCAAATCATGTGATTATTGCTCGAGCTCTTGTGTCAAGTTAGTAGCGTTGATTCCTAGCGATTGATGATGGGGCTATCAGAGGACTACAAAAACAAATTACAACGCAGTAACAGATCATTCAGCCCAAGTCTGCATTGATATTCCTACCCCAAGGAGTCTATTTTCATTCTATCTAATCTAACCTATACACATATCCTACCTTGGAGAAGCCAGTTGATATGTTTGTGAATTTCCTTTTATATCCATAATTGAGCAGCACAATGGCTCAATGGTTAGCATTGCTGCTGCGCAGTGCCAGCGACACAGGTTCGATTCCTGCCTTGGATGACTGTCTGTGTGGAGTATACACGTTTTCCCTGTGTCTGTGTGGTTTCCACTGGGTGCTCTGGTTACCTCCAACAGTCCAAAGATGTGCAGGTTAGGTGGATTAGCAGGGGTAAATATGGGGTTATGGTGATAGGGTAGTGGCTGGGTCCGGGTGAGTTGCTCTTTGGAGGGTTGGTGTACTTGATAAGCCAAATGGCCTCTTTCCACATTGTAGGGGCTCTATTAGGAGGGACAAAGAGAATGGACATACATTGTCTGGAATTTACAGAATGAAAGGTGATCTCATTGAAACATAATATTCTTAGAATCTCGACAGGATAGATGCTGGTTCCAAAAGCTGGAGAATCTCGAACAAGGGTTCACAGTATAAGGTTAAGGTGTCAAACGTTTCGGACTGAATTGAGAAATTCCTCCATTCAGAGGTCAGCAAATCTTTGGAATTCTCTACAGAGCAGGATTATGAGTTATGGAGGATTATGCTCATTCAATACTCAAGGCTGAATTTCGGTACCTGGGAAATAGGGAGGTATTGGGATAAAGCTTAAAAGCACAGCTGATATTGATTCAGCCATGATTTTATTGAAGGACAATTCAAGAGGCCATATAGTTTATTGTTGCTCATTTTTCTTCGGCTGTTTGTCAGTCTTGAGTAGCTGAATAGCATATTTGGAATGACAGTTTTCCAATTTGTCACACAATGCAGTACCTTCTAGCAACAGCATTCAGTTATCACACTCAGCAATCTCTTTTATTTACACTGTTGGAACACAATGTACTCTACAGTCTATGCCTCTTTACTAGCTCATTACTCAGACACTGCTAATGAGTCCTTTAACATGCCACTCCATGCAGCCCACATGAATGACAGAACTCTTATTCAGCATATTATCATAAAATTAATATAAAACAAGAACCCATAACCATAACAATTATGGAATGTACTGCATATGTTAAAGCTACATAGACAGAATTCACTTAACCTACTAAGCAGTGTATCTACCCAATGTTGTGATGCTGCTCAGACTTATATTTTATAATTTGATTGTATCTCTTTGCAATATCATGTTCTGTTGCCTCAAAACCAAATCCTGTCATTAAAAACAGGATGGAATGCATGACCCGTGGAGCTTTCACTGTGCTGTTCACTTTACAACTACAGAATTTAGAATCATAGAGCACAGACACATGCCATTTGATCCAATTGGGCTGGTGTTAGTTCTTTGAATAAGTGATTCAATTGTTCCTTTTTCTCTGCTCTTACCCAATAGCCTCGATACATAGGAACAGGAGTAGGCCATTTGACCCCTCAAGCCTTCTTAGCCCTTCGCTAAGATTATAGTTGACCTTGTTGCGGCTGGAGAACTTTTTTTCTACTTTTCTATTCCCCTGTTGAACAAAACCTTGTCTTATGCAACCTTGAATACATTCAATTTCCCAGCCTTCACTGCTCTCTGGCGTAGACAATTCCAAAGATAATGATGCTAAGATTAGAAACTTTTCATCATCTCCAACCTTATTGGAAAATCCAACATTACTTGTGTCAATGAAGATAGGCAAAGCTAATTTTTGACAATGTTTGCTCTTCTATTCGTAAACAAGATAACTCTGAAACTTTCTAAGGGATCTTAACAAAACTTGGTGCACAGACAAGATACAACCTAAGGAAGAACTGATTTAGTTTGAATCTGGATCTGGATCCGAGAATTCTTTAAAGGATTGATTAAGAAATTTGTGTTTTGTTTTATTTAGAGCTGTGGTGATTGTTTTAGAATGTTGCTGCCAAAGCATAGGCAGAGTTTTCAGAGCAGATTGATTGACATGGTTTGAAATGTAGCCTCTTTGAGAATAGAAAAAATATGCAGTTACAAAGCATAAATCAGATAGGGAAAAGATTCAGTGAAGAGCTGTGAAATTGTAATAATGTTGAATTAAGGAAGCTTGGCAGAAGTATATTTCTCAAGGACACTCTTAACTTGTTTGGAAAATATAAACCCTTGCCCAGAGGGGAAACATTCTCTCAACATCTACCCTATTAAACTCATCAGAATCTTGTAGGTTTTACTGAGATCGCCGTTCATTTTTCTAAACTCCGATTATTATAGGCCCAACTGCTCTACCACTCCTCTTAAGACAACCTTTCATTCCTTTTTCTTTCAAGTATTTATCCAATTTCCTTTTGAAACTTACCACCTAATTCTACCACTCTTTTGGGCAGTGCATTTAGAGCACAGCAACTAGTTGTATTTAAAGAAACTCCTCATGTCACCACCTGTTTTTTCTTTCATGTGGCAGATTCACGCCAGGGTTACAAAATTCCAGGTTCAAGCCCCACTCCAGGATTTAAGGCTGACTCTGCAGTGCATTACCGAAGAACTGCCATGCTGACAGAGGTACTATTTATCGGGAAAGGCTTATAACTGACATCCCTGCTTGTCTTTTTGCACTACATAAAATATCAGGTGGCACAATTTCAAAGAATAGCAGATGTGTTATCCCTGGTTCCTAGTTTTTCCTTAACCTCATCACTAAAACAGGTAAGCTGGTCATTAGCACATCATAGCTGATGGCAGGTTGCTGTGGGCAAATTAGCTGCCATATTTCTGACAGCACAACAGTGACTACAGTCCACATGTAATTTGTTAGTTGCAGAGGGCTTTGACATATCTTGCAGTCAAGAAAGATACATTGGCCTGTACTTCCTCCTGGCCAGACAGTCATTATTCCAGTATGGATAGGAAGTGTGCACGGGGACACTGTGGAATCCCCATTGAGGCAGAGTCTGAAGGAATTACCAGGCAAATTGAAGATTCTGTTTGAACCCCCTCAAAGTCTTCATTTAAATCAGAGACTCGGGAGCTTTCCGATGAACTTATGTAAGTAATTATTCATGGAAAGTTAAGACTATTGAATACATAGTCTAACTCTTGAGTGACTATTTAACAGACCCTAGACTCACCTCACGTAGCCCCAACTACATCCCAGATCACTTCTATCCCCCAGGGCGAGAACACTCCTACCTGACCCCTCTCCACTCCCAAGTCCACTTTCTCTGCCTCAGGCCTGATTTTCCCCGCCCCATCCCACCACCTGGTATGCTGTTCCTTCCCTTGTTCCATAACAGATCCCTTACCTCTCCATCAACATGTTTAAAGTTCAGAATATAGCAGCTGACTATTGTGAAAAGTGGGGGATGTGGCTTGCCTTCCTCTGTCAGTTCTATGCTATCAAAGAGCTGTTGGAATGGAAGTGCAGCTCCATATTTCTGAGGGAGCCCTGAGCAGAATATTCTCTTAGAAATGTGGAACTCCTTTCTTTCATAAACAAAAGGGGAGCACAGTGGTGAATTCTGCTCGCTTGCCAGAAAACCTGGCCCTCTAAAAATCTGATCCTCCCTTTCTTTCTTTATTAATAACTTTAAATCAGTATTACCTCATTAGCAACCATATTCTACTACAGATTTTCTTCCTTACTTATTCTATCAAAACTGTTCATGCTTTTTAGCACATCTACCAAATGTCCCTTTCACCTCCTTTGTTCCAAGTGGGCAATCCCAGTTTTTTTTTATTTAACTGCAATCATTCATTCCTGAAAACATCTCCTGTGCAACTTCCCAAACGCTGTGACATCTTTCCTAGTTTGGTGCCCAAAACTAGACACAATAAGCTAATTGAAGCTTAATCCATTTGTGTTTGAATAAAGGATTAGTAAATGGGTTTTGCAGATGTTTTAAAATCAACCTGATCATGTGGGTTATGACTCATGTCTGAGTCAGGTGGGGTTTTAACCTGGAACTTCTGACCCAGAGGTGGTGACACTACCATTGTGCTGCAAAGGCCCCTAAATGAGCCGTGACACAGACATGTCTCTACCTGTGGGCCATAAAGTCTGTGTAAAGTGTCCTTCCTGCTCTGATAGTTTGTTGCAAAATGTCTGGATGAATTGATTAAAAACAATTTCAAGGGGTGAGTATTTTGTACTCAATGCTTCTACATATAAATCCCATATACATGTGTAATAATCTTCTCATCCTGTCATTCAAAGACCTGTATACGCCCACCTTGAGGTATCACTGCTCTTGCACTATTTACTTTTTATGTCAACCTCAGTCTTCCAACCTTTGGTTTAATTGAAAAAGGCAAATGGCTGGACACGTTCTTTCTATTTGCAGAGCACAGCGTCCTGTGTATGAATAAATGAGGCTCCCTAAAGGAGCTGCATTGTCAACCTTACTGGAATAACCATTCCCTGGTTGGCAAAACCTCTCCAATCAGCATCCCCTTTTCTCATGCACTGCAAACTGTTATACTGAAACATCGAAACTTTGCACTCTTACACCTGTCCTGATGAATGCAAGATGAAAAGCTTCAGCAGCAGGTCTATTTCAGCAGTGATACTCAAGTTCTATCCAACAAGTAACAACGTGAATACTCTTTCCCTCAGTCACCCGAATGCTTAACTTGTACATAGGACACAATGATAAAATTCATTAACTACGCCAGCTTTTTGCATCAGTGTTTACTGTGGAGAGGGATGTGGAAGGTAGAGAATGTGGGGAAATAAATGGTGACATCTTGAAAAATGTCCATTTTACAGAGGGGATGCTGAACATCTTAAAATGCATAAAGATGGATAAATCCCCAGGACCTGATCAGGTCTACTCTAGAACTCTGTGGGAAGTGGTTGCTGGGCTCCTTCCTCACATATATGTACCATCAATAGCTGCGCGCAAGGTGCTGGAAGACTGACAGTAGGCTAACGTAGTGCCACAATTTAAGAAAGGTGGTAAGGAAAAGCCAGGGAACCATAGACTGGTGAGCCAGACATCAGTGATGGGTAATTTGTTGGAGGGAACCCTGAGGGATAGCATTTACATGTATTTGGAAAGGCAAGGACTGATTAGGGATAATTAACATGGCTTTGTGCATGGGAAATCGTGTCTCACTCCTTTGATTGGGTTTTTTGAAGAAATAATAAAGAGGACTTATGAGGACAGTGTGGTGGATATGATCTGTAGAGACTTCATTAAGGCATTCGACAGGGTTCCTAATGGTAGACTGGTTAGCAAGGTTAAATCATATGGAATAGAGGAAGAATAAGCCATTTGGACACAAAACCATCTCAAAGGTAGAAGACAGAGGGTGGTGGCATAGGGTTGCTTTTCAAACTGGAGGCCTATGACCAACAGTCTGCCACAAGGATCAGTGCTGGGTCCACAGGTTTTTATATAATTAATTGGATGTGAATATAGGAATTACAGTTAGTACATTTGCAGATGACATTAAAATTGGAGGTGTAGTGGACATTGAAGAAGGTTACCTCAGAGTATCACAGAATCTTGATCAGATGGGCCGAAGAGTGGTAGATGGAGTTTAATTTAGATAAATGTAAGGTGCTGAATTTTGGAAAGGCAAACCAGGGCAGGACTTATACACTTAATGGTAGGTCCTGGGGAGGGTTGCTGAACAAAGAGACCTTGGAGTGCAGGTTCATAGTTCCTTGAAAGTGAAGTCGCAGGTAGATAGGATAGTGTAAAAGGCATTTGGTACGCTTGCCTTTATTGTTCAGTGCATAGAGTATAGGAGTTGGGAGGTCATGTTGTGGCTGTTGCAACCAACAGGATATTGGTTTGGCCACTTTTGGTGAATTGTATACAATTTTGGTCACCATGCTATAGGAAGGATGTTCTGAAACTAGAAAGGATTCAGAAAAGATTCATGAGAATGTTGCCAGGGTTGGAGGGTTTGAGCTACAGGGAGAGGCTGAATAGACTGGGGCTGTTTTCCCTGTAGCATTGGAGGCTGAGGGGTGACCTTATATAGGTTTTAAATCATGAGGGGCACAGGCAGGGTAAATAGGCAAAATACCTTTTCCCCAGGTTGGAGGAGTCCAAAACTAGAGGACAGAGATTCAAGGTGAGAGGGGAGGGATATAAAAAGGACGTAAGGGGTACATTTTCACATAGAGGGTGGTGTGTATATGGAATGAGCTGCCTGAGGAAGTGGTGGAAGCTGGTACAATTACAACACTTAAAAGGCATCTTTTAATGGGTATATGAATAGGCAGGGTTTACAGGGATAAAAGGTACTGCAGATGCTGGAGAATCCGAGATAACAAGCGTGGGGCTGGATGAACACAGCAGGTCAAGCAGCATCATAGGAGCAGGAAAACTTGACGTTTCGGGCCTAGACCCTTCATCAGAAATGCTTTTTGCTCTTTCTATTCAGGAACAAAAACAAAGTTGCTGGAAAGGTCAGCAAGTCTGGCAGCATCTGTGAAGGTAAAAAACAGAGTTAACATTTCAGGCCTGGTGACTCTTTGTCAGAACTGACCTCTTCCAGCAACTTTGTTTTTGTTCCTGATTTACAGCATCCGCAGTTCTTTTGGTTTTCATTGCTCTTGCTATTATTTGATTGGCGCTTAATGTAAACCACCATCAATCATCTCTAATGAGAGGGCAACCATATGGTCTGGATGGACTATAGTGACTTTACATTTTAATGTATAGCAATTTTAAAATGCTCTTATAGTATTTCCAAAGGTACTTATTCCCTCATCTTCTGTCATCTTAGGGTATAATTTGCTATTACTCCTACAGATTGAAAAAGTGTATTCATTTGTTCTCGTCTGGACCTCCATTATAATTCTGAATTTATTCTATAATCACAAAAATTGCCTCTACGACAAGATTCAGTCTAATTCTCTGCCTGAAATTTTGAGATTTCAAATCTGCTTGGAAGTGTGATACTCTTCTCCATTGTTATTGTATTTGACTGTAATTTCTGCATTTCTGATGAAGGGTCTAGGCCCGAAACGTCAAGTTTTCCTGCTCCTATGAGGGTTTACAGGGAAATGGGCCAAATGCTGGCAAATCGGACTAGATTTATTTAGCATATCTGGTCGAGTTGGACTGAAGGCTCTGTTTCCATGCTGTATATCTCTATGATTCTATTTTTCAAAAGGACACAGTCAATGATCCATATTTTCCAGCATCTCACCTTTGATCTTAAGCAACATGGAGTGATGTTGCGCAGGATGTACTGGTTGGAAGAGGATATTAGCTTTCCTGATTTTTAGTGGAAGACCCATTCCCTCAAACGCTTTCGACGAAGACTCAGAACTCAGCTTCTGAGTGAATGCACACAAAGGCATTGTCTGTACATTGAGGCTCTGTGACTGAGGGTGGAGTTATTTTGGTTTTCGACTGAAAGCAATGTAGGCTAAACAGTATTCCGTCCAATCTGGGGATAGCCTTCATACCTGAGGTGAGTGTGCTGGAGATGACATGCAGCATTGCAGCAACAAAAATGGAAAAGGGAGTTAGAACAATGACACAGATTTGACTTCATGAAGAAAGGCTTTGTTATGGTTCTATCAGTGATGATCACGGCAAGTAATAGACGGTGACAAACGCCTGAGGCTAACCAACTGAGGAGGGTACTCCACAAACACCCATGAATCAAAGGTTTTATGAGGACCACAGAAGGCAATGTACAGCAGTTGGTTACTGTTCCTTGCAGTTCTCTTGACTTTACCACGCTGGAAAGGAAAACTGCATTGTGACTCTGGATGGAGTTCTCAGCCATTCGGAAGAGATGCTCAACAATAATGCTTCCAATAGTCTTCCCTCTGGAAGACAGCAGGGAGGCTCTTCTGTAATTACTGGCAATTTGACTTGTCTCTTTTTTTGAATATAGTTGCAACCACAGCAGCTGAAATCCCCCCGCAGGCAATCCTCTTCCTGGTTGAAGGATATTATGTTATGGACCTATGACAGGAGTGTACCACCATCATGTTTCTGAATTTCTGCAGGGATTGCTCCTAGTCCAGGGAATTTTTTGTTCCTCAGCTGACAAATGACATTTCTGTGGACTGGGTTAATATCAAAATCAAATTGGCATTACGAAATAGAGTTGAAGACATTGAGGAGCTGAAGATAGAGTCACAATTGAGGAGTTCTTCAAAGTGGTCTCCCCAGCGAGCACTACATTGCTCGAATCTCTTGATGAGCTCCTCTCTATCCTTGCACCTCAGTGAGATAGGCCATTGAGCATTTGGGACAAAGATGGTCTCAATACCACTGGAGAAACTCTCCATCTCATTGGTGTCTGAGAACTAAAAACTGAACGAACTGCGGATGGTGGAAATTGAAGTAAAAATAGAAAATGCTGGGAAAACTTAGCAGGTCTGGCAGCAACCGTGGAGAGAAATCAGAATTAACATTTTGGGTCCAGTGACCCTTCATCAGAATTGTTCACTTTCCTGTGCTACTTCTACCCATGTTGCTCTATTTGTCATAGGTTTTATGCTGATGGATGCAGATTCCAACGTTGCAAGGTGTTTGCCTTGTGTCATAACAACCTAGCAATCCATTACCCAGCTTGCTAATGCTCTGTCTTAATGCCAGTGGTGCCATTGAGTCGGAACCTGCTGTCCTGTCTCAGGTTGACAACGTTCATCCTATTTATCTGTCCACCACTGCCAGTCTGCCAGTACCCTTGTTATTGCCCTTTGCCCAGACTACTGCCACCCAAATCAAGATGCTGCAGTTTGAAGCTGGACCTACAGGGCCACAATCGCATAAGGTTATCCTGCAAGGCCGTCTCCAATTCCCCAATATCTTTCATAAAACATCAGCAGAGTCAAACCAGCCAATGTGTAACCACAGAGGTAGCATTGCCAAGGAAGAATAACCCACACAAAAGTACATGACAGGCACTAAGAGAATTCAAAAGATTAGTTAGTTGGCCTTTACATGACATATTGGATATTCTGTGTTGCGATTTGGTTTTCTATGTGTTAACCCACATGACATGTACCACAGACACTGCAATCTTGTTGAGACAAATGTCTTGAAGTTCACTAAGAACACTAACAATCTACATTGATATGCAATCTCAGAATTACATATATAGTCTCAGACAGCACCTCCCACACCCATGACCACTTCCATCTAGAAGGACAAGGGCAGCAGATACATGGGAACACCACCCCTTCCAAGTCACTCACTATTCTGACTTGGAAATATATTGCGGTTCCTTCCCTGTCATTGGGTCAAAATTCTGGAATTCCCTCCCTAAGGGCATTGTGGGTCAACCCACAGCAGGTGGACTGCAGTGGTTCAAGAAGGCAGCTCACCACCACCTTCTCAAGGGCAGCTAGGGACAGGCCATAAATGCTGGCCAGAAAGTGATGTCCACATTAGACAATGAACAAATAACTGCTTATTTCGATCAGTCACATTGTACAGATAGTTAACTGATAGATGGACTGCTTAAATCTGACCAAATTGACACAGATTGATTCACAATCTGCTGAGAGTAAATTGGAGACCTTTTATGTTAGAGTGGCACAGGTCATGATGTCAGATGGAAAAAGATCAGGGCCCTCAAGCCTGCTCAACCACTTAATAAGGGTGTAGCTGACCTAATTGTAACCTCAAATCTATCAGCTTGCCTACCCACTTCATAACCTTGCATGCTTTTACCTACCAAGAATCGATTGACCTCTACCTTAAAAACATTCAAAGACTCTGCTTTCAGAAAGAGAGTTCTAAAGACTCATGACCCTAAGTGAGAAAACATTTCACCTCATCTCTATTTTCAGCAGATGGTCAAGATTCTCCATAGGTGGAAACATTCTCTCCACATTTCCACAGATCACAAATCAAAACTCCTCAGGATCGTGTATGTTTCAATCAAGTCACCACTTACCTTTCCAAACTCCAGCGATACATCATCTCAGCTCCAGGACATCTCTGCAAGAGTTCCTCAGGGTAGTGTCCTCGGCCCAACCATCTGCAGCTCCTTCATCAATGACCTTCCCTCCATCTTAAGGTCAGAAGTGGGGATGTTCGCCAATGATTGCACAATGTTCAGCACCATTCATGACTCCTCAGATACTGAAGGAGTCCCTGTTCACATGCAACAAGATCTGGACAATATCCAGGCTTGGGCTGACAAGCGGCAAGTGACGTTTGTGCCACACAAATGCCAGGCTGTGACCATCACCAATAAGAGACAATCTAACCACCACCTCTTGACATTCAATGGTGTTACCATCACTGAATCCTCCACTATCAACATCCTGGGGGTTACCATTGACCAGAAACTCAACTGGACTCACTACATTAACACAGTGGCTACGAGAGCAGGCCAGGAGCTGGGAATACTGTGGAAAACTCACCTCCTCAGTCCTCAGAGCCTGTCCACTATCTACAAGCTACAAGTCAGGAGTGTGATGGAATACCTCCCACTTGCCTGGAAGAGTGCAGCTCCAACAACACTCAAGAAGCTTGACACCATCCAGGACAAAGCAGCACACTTGATTGGCACTACATCTACAAGCATCCACTCCCTCCATCACCGACGCTCAGTAGCAGCAGTGTGTACTATCTACAAGATGCACTGCAGAAATTCACCAAAGATCCTCAGACAGCACCTTCCTAACCCACGATAACAAGGTGTGGGGCTGGATGACCTTCCTAACCCACGACCACTTCCATCTGGAAGGACAAGGGCAGCAGATATATGGGAAGACCACTACCTCCAAGTTCCCCTCCAAACCACTCACCATCCTGACTAGGAAATATATCACCGTTCCTTTACTGTCGCTGGGTCAAAATCCTGGAATTCCCTCCATAATAGCATTGTGGGTCAACCCACAGCAGGAGGACTGCAGTGGCTCAAAAAGGCAGTTCACCACCACCTTCTCAAGGGCAACTAGGGATGGGCAAGAAATGCTGGCCAGCCAGTGACACCCACATCCCACAAATGAATTAAAAAAAACAACCCTAGCCTGTACAACCTTTCATCATAAGTCAACTGTCTGTTCCAAGTATTAATCTGCTAACCCTTCTCTGAGTTGCTCCCTACACATTTACATATTCCCTTAAATAAAATTAGTAATATCATACACAGTATTCCAGATATTGTCTCAGCAGTGCTCTGTGTAGCTGAGGTATAAAGTACCTACTTTTGTATTCAACATCCCTCAGAATAAATTACAACGCTCTCTTAGCTTTCCGAATTACTTGCTGTGCCTGCTTTTTGTGATTCATGCATCAGGCTATCTAGATCCTTCTGCGGCTCAGAGCTCTTCAATCCCTCACCATTTAGATATTATGTTTCGTTTTTATTCTTGTTGCCAAAATGGGCAATTTGACATGTCTCCGCGTTGTACGTTACTTGCCAGATCTTTGCTCACTCACTTAACCTATCCATATCCTTTTTGTAGCCTCTTTATGCCCTCTTCACAATTTGCTTTTCTACTTACCTTTATATCAGGAGTGTCATCCAAGTCATAGAGTAATAGAGCTGTACAGCACGGAAACAGACCCTTCGGTCTAACTCATCTGCACTGACCAGATACGCTCAAGTGATATAGTCTCATTTGCCAGCAATTGACCCATGTCCTTCTAAACCCTTCCTATTCATGGATACATCCAGATATCTTTTAAATACTATAATTCTACCTACCTCCCCTGAGAGCTTGTTACATACATGCACCACCCTCTGCATGAAAAAGATGCCCCTCAGGTCCCTTTTTAAATCTTTCCCCTTCACACCTTAAATCTATGCCTTCTAGTTTTGGACTCCCCTACCCTGAGAAAAAAGACCTTGGCTATTCAACCTATCCATCGCCCTCATGATTTTATAAACCTCCATCACCTCAGCCTCTGACACTCCAGAGAAAATAGCCCCAGCCTATTCAGCCTTTCCCTACAGCTCAAACCCTTCAACCCTAGCAACATCCTCATTGATACAATTTGTAAGCGACTGAGGCCCCAGCACTGATCTCTGTGACATGTCATTCAATGAATGCTGCCAACCAGAAAAAGACCTATTAATGTCTACGCTTCCTGTTAGCCTAAATGAGTAGCTTACCTACCTGTCTTTAAGGTACACTACCAGAGTGAAGTGCAGGTAAATCACTGCTTCACCTGGAAGGTGTGTCTGGGCCCTTGGATAGCGAGGAAGGAGGAAGTAAACAGACAGGTCCGACACCTTCTGCAATTGTAGGGGAAGGTGTCATGGGGCTGTGGGGGGTCGTTGGGAGTGAAGGAGGGGTGGGGCAAGGTGTCCTGGAGGGAACGGTCCCTATGGAAGGCTGACAAGGAAGGGGAGGGGAATATGTGCCTAGTGGTGGCAACCTGCTGAAGGTGGCGTGGATTTGAAGGCTGGTGGGATGGTAGGTGAGGGCCAGGGGTTCCTATTGCTGTTGTGGCTGGGAACAGATGGGTGAGGGCTGAAGTGCAGGAGATGGGCCCTGTCAACAGCAGTGCTGGGGAATCCTTGGTTGAGGAAAAAGGTGGATTTTTCTGAGGGTCCCCTTGTAGAAGTTGGCATCATCCTGGCACAAGCCTGTTGGCCAAATCGAATTTACTCACCTTTATCCCCCTCCACCCGAAACTCACCTCTCCACCCGAACATCAACGAATACCATTCACACTTGGACATCAAACAATTTTTCCGCTGCCTCCACCCACGCCTCTGCTCTTATTTCTTTAACCGCGAGTCTAACCCTCCCTCTGCTGACCCTTTCTCCCGCCTCCAACACACCATCCTCCTGGTCACCACCACAAGGCCTCCTACCCTCCCTCGATGTCTTCATCTCCAACTGCTGTTGCGACATCAATCGCCTCAACCTCTCCACCCCTCTCAGTCACTCCAACCTCTTCCCCACAGAACGTGCAGCCCTCCGTTCCCTCCGCTCCAACCCTAACCTCACTAACAAACCCGTGGACAAGGAAGGCGCTGATTGTGATATGGCACATTGACCTTTACATCACCGAGGCCATGCGCCAACTCTCTGACACCTCCTCCTACCGCCCCTTGATCATGACCCCACCCCCGACCACCAAAACATCATCTGCCAGACCATCTATAACCTCATCACTTCAGGTGAACTCTCATCCACAACCTCCAACCTCATCGCTACCCAACCTCGCACGGCCCGCTTCTATCTCCTTCCCAAAATCCACAAACGTGACTGCCCTAGTTGACCCATTGTCTCTGCCTGCTCCTGCCCCACTGAACTTATCTCCACTTATCTCGACTCCATTTTCTCCCCCCGGTCCAGATACTCCCCACCTATGTCTGGGACACCACCGACGTCCTCCACCTCCTCCAAAGCTTCCGATTCCCTGGCCCTCAACACCTCATCTTTACCATGGACATCCAGTCCCTATATACTTGCATTCCCAATGCAGATGGCCTAAAAGCACTCTGCTTCTTCCTCTCCCACAGGCCCGACCAGTCCCCCTCCACTGACACCCTTATCCGCCTAACCGAACCCATCCTTACCCTAAACAACTTCTCCTTCAACTCCTCCCACTTCCTACAGACAAAAGGGGTGGCCATGGGTACCCGCATGGGCCCAAGCTATGCCTGCCTCTTTGTAGGATATGTGGAACAATTCCTCTTCCGTAGCTACACTGGCCCTATCCCCCACCTCTTCCTCCATTATATCGATGACTGTTTCGGCGCCGCCTCGTGCTCCCACGAGGAGATTGAACAGTTCATCCACTTTACCAACACCTTCCACCCTAACCTCAAGTTCACCTGGACCATCTCTAATACCTCTCTCTCCTTTGTGGACCTCACTGTCTCCATCTCTGGTAACCACCTTGAAACCGATATTTCAAGCCCACCGACTCCCACAGCTACCTAGAATACACCTCCTCTCACCCACCCTCCTGCAAGAATGCAATCCCCTATTCCCAATTCCTCTGCCTCTGCCGCACCTGCTCCCAAGATGAGGCGTTCCACTCCTGGACATCCCAGATATCGTCATTTTTCAAGGACCACAATTTCTCCTCCACAGTGGTTGAAAACTGCATCTCTTGCGTTTCCCATGCCTCAGCCCTCACAACCCCTCCCCGCAGTAAAAACAAAGACAGAATTCCCCTTGTCCTCACGTCTCACCCCATCAACTTCCGGATTCAACGCATCATTTTCCGCCACCTCCGCCACCTGCAATCTGACGCCACTACCAAGAATATATTTCCCTCTCCACCCTTATCTACCTTCTGGAGGGACCACTCTCTCTGTGACTCCCTTGTCCGCTCCACACTCCCCTCCAGTCCCACCACCCCGGCACCTTTCCCTGCAACTGCAGGAGATGCTACACCTACCCCTACACCTCCTCCCTCACCTCCATCCCAGGCCCCAAAAAAACCTTCCACATTAAACAGATGTTCACCTGCACATCTGCTAATGTGGTCTATTATATCCACTGTTCCCAATGTGGCCTCCTTTACATCGGAGAGACCAAGCGAGGCTCGGAGACCGATTTGTGGAGCTCATACACTCAGTTCGCGACAAATGATAACACCTGCCAGTCGTGAACCACTTCAACTCTCCCCTCCCTGGACGACATGTCCATCCTGGGCCTCCTCCAGTGTCACAACGATGCCACCTGGAAATTGGAGGAACTGCACCTCATTTTCCGCCTGGGAACCTTACAACCCAATGGTCTCAATATGGACTTTACTAGCTTCAAAATCTCCCCTCCCCTGCCCTCATCCCAAGAACTGCTCCCCCCTCATCCTCACCTCCTTGAACTGTCCGTCTTCTCTCCCACCTACCCGCCCCTCCCTCCTCACTGACCAACCCCCATCCCAACTTCCTACCTACACTCACCTTTACTAGCCTCAACCCCAACTCCTTGATCTGTCTGTCTTCCCTCCCACCTACCCGCCCCTCCCTCCTCACTGATCAACCCCCATCCCAACTTCCTACCTACACTCACCTTTTCTAGCTTCGTCCCTGACTCCTTGGCCTGTCTTCTCTCCCACCTATCTGCTCTACTATCCACCTTCTATTACCACCCCCTTCTCTATTTATTTCAGAGCTCCTTCTCCTCCGCCATTTCTGAAGAAGGGTCCAGAACCAAAACATCAGTTTTTCTGCTCCTCTGATGCTGCCTGGCCTGCTGTGTTCCTCCAACTCCACACCTTGTTATCTCAGACTCCAACATCAGCAGTTCCTACTATCTCTGAATTTAAGATACTGTTTCCTTGTTGATAGAGTTCATTGAATACTTAGCCACACAGCTCATTCCCATCCCAGTGTTATAATTACTCTCTTAATGTGTGCACAGAAAATTAATAGTCATCAACTGCTTGTTCTTCACCTTAAATAAAGACATTAATAAATTTAGCAACGTGATTAGACATAAACAGCAATGTGACTGACTCTTAACTGCCTCTGAAATGGCCTAGCAGGCCACTATGCTGTATCAAATTGCTACAGTTGTAAAAGAATAAAACTGATGGACCACTCAGCATCCACCTAGGCCCCGGAAATGACAACAGTGAGAACTGTCGGAGTACCTGCACCAGATGCATATGTTCAGGAGACAGCTCGCAACAGCCACCTTCTCAAGGTGAATAAGAATGGGCAGCAAATGCTGGCCTTGCCTTATTTCATGAAAAGAACAAAATATTGAGTGAATACATAGAGATTGCTTCTATACATTTCCAACCAGACTACTGTACACCATGCTGTACAGCACAGTTTAATCTCCTGTGCTATGCTGTGCCCTGAACACAAAAATCAATTTCAATTTTCACTTGATCACAGCAATGCCTTCAAATAAACAAATATTAGCAGACTGATTTCATCAAGACCTCAACTTCACTTTCTTCGTGTCCCACTTGATAATTTGCTTCCTGTAAAATGAAAATTTGTCTCACCCAGCTTTGAATATACTCGATGGCCCAATCTCTGCTGCTCCCTGGGGTGGAGAATTCCAATTCATAAATGCAGGACCACTTACACCAAATAAAAACTGGAAGAAATGCTGATGCTGTAAATCAGAAACAAAACAGAAATTGCTGAAAAAGCTCAGCAGTTCTGGCAATTCTTTTTTGTTTATAGAATCCCTACAGTGTTGAAGCAGGCCCATCAAGTTTACACTGACCCTTTGAAGAGCATCCCACCCAGACCCACCCTATCCCTGTAACCCTGCATCTCCTATGGCTAATATACCTAGCCTGCACATCCCTGGACATTACGGGCAATTTAGCATGGCTAATCCACCTATCCTGCACATCTTTGTACTGTGGGACGAAACCAGAGCACATGGAGGAAACTCACATAGACACAGGGAGAACGTGCAAACTCCAAACAGCCAGTTGCCTGAGGGTAGAATCGAACTCGGACCCCAGGTGCTGTGAGGCTACAATGCTAAACACTGAGCCACCATGCCATGTATTAGAGGAAGCGTCACTGGACCCGAAATGTTAACTCTGATTGCTCTCTACAGATGCTGCCAGACCTGCTGAACTTTTCTAGCAATTTCTATGTTTGTTACCACTTACACTAAAACTGTTTTCCCTGGACACCATAATGAGCGAAACACGCTCTTGGTATCTACCCTGTCAAACCCTCTCGAGGTCCTATATCTTTCAATAGGTTCACCTCTCATTCTTCTAGAATCCAAACAGCATAATCCCAATCTACTCAATATTTCCTCATTTTTCAAACTCTTCACTCCATGTAGCAACCTGGTAGATCTTTGAATTATCTACAATATAAGTGGATCTCTCCTTAAAATGACCAACGTTGCACGTCGTATTGTAGGTTTGTTTCACTAAGGCCTTATACATTGTAGCAAGGCTTCTTGACTTTCATAACTCCATTGCCTAAAGAAAGCCAAAAGTCTATTTGCCCTCTTAGTCACTTGCTCTACTTGCATACTAACTTTGCACGATTCATGTGCAAGGATATCTAGATCACAGGCAGGTGGGACTAGTTTAGTTTGTGATACAGCATGGACTGGGTGGATCGAAGGGTCTGTTTCCATGTTGTGTGATTCTATGACTATGTCCTGAAACATTCTGTAGCTTTTCAGCATTTAAATGTTATACTTCCTACAAAAGTGGACAAACTCACATTTTCTGACATTATATTCCATCTGCTAATGTTTTGCCCACCCACAGCTCTTTGCATACCCTTTGTATTATCCTAATGACTCGCTTTCCTACCTGTTTGTTTCATCAGCAAATTTGTCTCCAGTAAAATCTCTCCTGTCATACAAGTCATTAAATTACTGATTGTAAATAGTTGAAGCAGTTCAGAGAAGGTTCACTAGGTCAATCCCTGGTATGGAGAAATTGTTTTATGAGCGAAGGTTGAACAGGTTGGGACTCTACTCACTGGAGTTTAGAAAAATGAGAGGTGATCTCATTGAAATATATAGAATTCTTAAGGGGCTTAACAGGGTAAATGCTGAGAGGATTTCTCCCCTCACGGGAGTGTCTAGGACCAGATGGCCAAATATCAGAATAAAGGGGTACCATTTTAAGACTAAACCCTCTAAGGGGTTGAGAGTGTTTGGAACTCCTTGCCATAAAGACCTGTGAGGGCAGAGTCCTTGTGTGCATTTAAGGCTGAGATAGATTCTTGATCAGTGGGGGAATCAAAGGTTCTGAGGCAAGGACAAGAAAGTGAATGTAGGGTGTTTAGGATCAGCCGTGAATGGCGGAGTAGGCTTGACAGGCTGAATGGCCCACTCCAGTTCCTATTTCTTATGGTCTTACAGATGCCCATTCATTGATCCCTGCAGCACTCCATTAGTTAGTTTGCCAACCTGAAAATGATTTACATCGCCTCTATTTAATGCTTGTTAGCCAGTCCTTTATCCATGTAATACATCTCCCTTAACACCGTGAGCTCTTATCTTGCATATTCACCATTTATGCAGCACCACACTGAATGCTTTTTGGAAATCCAAATGCAATGCATGTGCAATGGTTCCCCTTTATCCAGCCACTTGTTAGATCTTTAACTGAACTACATAACTGAATTGAATAGTTTCTTCATTAAGCATCTTGACTTTTCAATCTCTAAATAATTATAGATATTCATAAGACTGATAGAAAGACATGTATGTTTCAACTTGAACAATGAATGTATTTTACATGTTTACGCATAAATGTTGTATGATCCATCCATCATTCCATGTATGTTTTTCTGCACCCATCAGTGTCTCTCACTAAAATCATACGCACCAAGAATGTACCATTCAGTAAGTTGGAAAGCCAGCTGGATTAGGCATTTATTACCGTATCATCATAACATCATTGTTAATTATAGTGTTTGATCTGATGTAATGATGACAAATCAGAGAGAGATTTGAATCCTGCTGCACTCTTTGATAAGCCTGCTAACGTATGGATATCTGAACCCATGCATATGCTTGCATTTATAATTGATACAAACAAACACACGGATCTTGGCACACAAATGGTCTAACTATGAAGATGAAAATTAATATAGTCTCAATTGCTACTCTTTTCAATACTCCATTCATTCTGCTTATTGACGTCTCTTGGGGGAATAATGTTCCCTTTTGTATTTTGTAGCTTCCACACCCCTGCCTTTCTCTTACTACCAATGTCTTTAGGTAAGAATGTCTGAAAGACTGAAGAAGATACTCTTGGACTTCCAGACACTCAGAAATAGCACAAAGAAGAGGTAAGGGGGGACAGTGAAAAATAAACATTTTTCTGGGTGACAAAAAAAAATCCAAAATCAAATTGTCTCCAATTGCCCTAAGCCCCAGATTTGTTTTACTGTCGGTTTCTTAACGTTTCTACATAGACTGCAACCTAAACAATGACATTATCTTTCTTGGGATTCAAAATGTATTACAATACCTAACAAATACCAATACACATGACCTAACTTACATTTAACTTAAAATGCCATCTGCTAATGAGTTCTCATAGGCAAACTACTGCTGATTCAGCTCACAAATGAAAAAAAGCCTCAGACAGACATTGTGTTGCTCTTCACAGAGAATTCCCATATTTCCATTTGGTATAAGCAAAACAAGTCTCTGCAATGCCTCATAAATGATGACTTATTTTTCACTCATTTTCACGCAGGCTGAATTAGGTTTTAATTGGGCTACTCTGTAAGATTTGTCGAAATAATAATTTGACTACCATGTTAATGCCTTTACACAAAATTAAGAATGTTGTACCATGGTACACATGGGTGATGTTACTTAAAAATGCTTTATCTAAATAGAAAAATATGAAAATTTTAGTGACAAAAGACTCAGCATGTTTTTGATCGATAAGTAAGGTAATTTATTCATCTAGGTTATTTACAGGCTGATTTAGGAAAATAGAAAAAAAGAGAGGCAGACTCTTTTCCAAAGCACTCTAATGTCCAGATACCCCACAGGATATTCCCTAGTGTAATTTACTGATCTTTCACAATACAAATCCCTCTGCAATAAAGCAGACATCTTCATACCCCAATCCCTTTATGACTATCAAAAACACAGGATCCATTGTGCGCAGTTTTTAAAAAATTATTTCTGATGCATCAATGTTGCATTTAACTTCGATTTTTAGGACCTTAACATTTTTGTTGGGAAAGCAAATACTTGGCAATTTAAGACAGAAGATATCCTTTCAGTTTACCTTCAAACTACTATCCACAAAAAAGAGCAACGTATTGTCTCAACTTTACAAAGCACAAACATTACTCCAAACCTCAAGCTGTACAAGAAACCATTTTGGCAATCCACATACCTGAACTTGAAATTGTTTCCAATGCCCTAATCAATTTATAGTGGATTTACACAAATTGATCTTGTTGCTGTAAATGTTTCTGGTTTCTTTTATCAAAAGTCAAGTGGTGGATTTATGCAGTGAGGCTGCTTGGTGATCCAGATCCAGAGAAACACTGACAGGTAACTTAATGCACTGCAAAACACGGTGACATCCGGCAACGCAAAAAGCCAATATCTGACATCCTCATCATTCCTGCACTATCAGTCTGAACTTTAAAACTGAGACGAACAAAAGAAAAAAATATGGTTAGTTTCGTTTCTCTGACATCTGATACCAGATACATTAACAAATGTATTTTATACATTATGCAGGACATATGAAACCAAATCTGTTTTTAATTGAATGGTGTTGGATTTTTGAAGCCAAAAGGTGCGGCTGTTAATGTAACTATTAGTCACATAACAAACATACAGCTGGAAACAAAAAGAAACAACCTCAAAACAAAGGCAAATTTCTTGGATCCAATGGTCTACTGTGACTCTCAGCAAAAGTAGTAAACACAGAAGAACATTACTGATATCTGAGCATTTCTGCACCTGAAGAACCATTTGAAAATGTTCTTTCTATGGTTGCGAGTGCAACTGAATATATGCAAAACAAGAAAACATCAATATGGCTATGTTGAATGAACCCCCACTGCTATAGCCACAGAGATAATTTCCCATTTCCCACTTTGGCTGCGTCCATCCCTTCAATTTAGGGGATGAGTGACATTCCTCTAATTTGTGATTTAGAGATTAGATACACTACCTTCAACTTGTGGGGATCATATATTACAGAATGACAGAAATATTAAGGCACAGAGGAGGCCATTTGATCCATCATGCTGGCACCATCTCGTCAAATGAGCATCGTTACCCAGCACCAATCTTCTGCTTTTCCCCGTACCCTTGCACATTATTTTTATCCAAATGATCATCTAATACCCTCTTGATTGCCTAATTGAACCTTCATCAACCACATTTCCAGGTAGTTTGCACTGTGCTATCACCTCCATTTCAACTCTTGGTGGAATATGTATATTTGTCAGTACAGAAGGAGATCGTTCATTCCATTACATTTGTCCTAGATCTTTGACACAGCTAACTAATTAGCCCTTTCCTTTGCTGTTTCTACTCTGTACAGCAAATGGCTCCTGCTCAAGTATTTATCCAGTTTCCTCTTGAAAGCCACAATTTGACCTGCTTTCATCACCTTTTCAGGCAGCCCTTTCAGCTCATAATAACTCACTGCAAAATAAATCTCCTTTCTGCACCTCTAACTCCCTTGCCAGTCATTTTAAATCTCTAACCTCTGCTTTTGGGTTTTTTTGGCCAGTAGGCAGTTTCTCTCTCTTTGTACTCAGTAAAAACACGTCATTGTGTTGAACGCCTCTATTACTTCTCCCCTCATCCTTGCTGCTCTAAGGATGGCAATCTGAGCTTCTTGTGAATGATTAAGCTTTCCCCAAGTCACCATTTGAGCGACTCTTCCCGACATCCATTTTCAAAGTCTTGCCAACCTGGACAGGTGAACTCCAATGGAATGCGTTAACATTCCAGGAAATTGGCACCTCTTTTCTGCAGAGCTAATCATCTTAAATACCCCCTTTCCCAGGACACCCTGGGACCACACATAAATGTGTTAGACTGGGGGAGCACTGGGGTCGTGGGTGAGGAGAAGACCTAATCAGTGGTTCTGGGTAATCAGCAAAATGGAGGGCATAGCGAGTACTCTGTAACTTTTAGTTGGTCATATGCAGGAAATTATAATGGCACTGGATGAGCAATCCAGAGGCCCAGGGCAATAGTCCATGGTCTTGGCTTCAAATCCCACCAAGGCAACTAATTCAAATGATACATCTAGAATTGGAAGCTGGCCCCAGTGATGGTGACCATGAAACTAGTGGTGACTGCTCTAAAAACCCAGCAGGTTCACTAATGCATTTTAGGGAAGCAAATCTGTTCCAGACTCATAGCAATATGGTTGACACTTGAGAATCCTCTGAAACGGCCTGGCAAGGCATTCAGTTCAAGGGAATTAGGGACTGATAATAAATATTGACCTTGTTTATGGTGTACATATCGTATGAAAGAATAAAGCAAAAGGGAAAACTCTATCCTTGCATGATGCATATAGGGGCTGACCAACACCAGCATGGCCATCCACTGTGTCTCACTCATAATTCATGTCCATTTGTCCATGTTTCTGGATTAAAATCAGCATTGCATCCAGCTCCACTCCTCACCAATATTCCTGGATCCTATCTGAAAGTGGTTCGGATGCTCAGTCGATAGAAACTCTGAAGGCAGAAATTCTCATTTCCATTTTCCAGACCAGAGGTGCCAGTGAAACAAAGACAGAGGCAATAGCTGTTTGGGAGACTGAGGTGGGGGAAGTGGGGTGAGAGGAATTCCTTTGGGAAGAACCCAAGAGAAGGTTGACCCAAAGGTGAGAGTTTGAACTGAGATGGGAGAAGTGCCCCTGTATTAGCTGAGGGATAGGTGGGCAAGAGGGGAGAAGGGTGGCATTATGTAGTGTAGGCTGTGGGTAGAAGGGAGAAGCAGAAGAGTGCCCACTTAAACCACAGCGAACATAATGCGCCAGAGTGAACCACACTTTCAGAATCTTGTCATTCAAAACCATATTGAATTAGATCAGACGAGCAGATAAGGAACAAGATCATTATGTGCCACATTTATTTTCTCAGATGCCTCTTCTCATTTTTCCCAACAATATGTATTATTTCATGCTAAGCATCATCTGTCATGAGTTTCCCTATTTCACCAGACTACCAGTCCTTCCGAAGTCTGTTACCATCCTCTTCACTGCTTACTACATTTCAAGGTTGCGTATTAGTGACTGAAATTATATCCTGCATTCCCACGTCCAGTTATTAAAACAGTAGTAGCTCGAATACTGATCTCTGGAGAACCCCACCATAAACACCTTGCTCCAGTCTGAATAAATAATCATTCATCACTGTCCTTTGCACAAACGGATGAATGATCCAGTGATAGCAACAAAATTCTCTTTGAAATGTTAGCAAAGTGGTATCTTCATTATAGAATCAAAGAATGATTACAGCCCAGAAGGAGTACAGATAGTTCTGCTTTGATGAACATGAATAAACATCCTGTCCCCCATGAAAAACATTACAGTAACCATTATAGAAATGACATTGACTCGGTAGATGATGACAACAAAGTAAGCACCAAGTGTGACTTCAATCTTACAGTTAAAATGGACAATCATGGCAATGGAAGTTGGAAAGAATGGTGGTAACATTCAAACACTAAGCTGTCAGCTCTGGCTATGTGGTAGCGTTCTCATGATCGAATTAGTGATGGGTTCAAGTAGGTTTGAGACTGACTCTCAGTGGAATACTGAAGGAGGTTGGCATTTTCAGAGAGGTTCTGCCAGACACAAACATTCACATGGACTATTTTGAAGCCAAATAGGGAAGTTATCAATGGCACTTAATCAATAGCATTGTCTGAGCGTTTCTTGAGCATGATCACATTATCATTGGCATGAGTATGCCTCCAGCAGAGTGTGATACCTAATGTGGTAAAGCTTTTGGTATCTCTTGCAACCTAAAAAACTGGATGTGGGTATTGTGACATTGAATAATCTAAAATACTTTTATAACAGCTAACTATTATTTGGAAACATTTCATTCCCACAGACAGATAAATCTCTTGGCTAACATTAAACTACTAAATTATTCAAAGCACCATGCTTTCTGCATGCAGCATTTCAGGCTTCAAGTCATCCTGGAAAAGTGCAGCAGGTCAGACAGCATCAGAGGAGCTGGAAAGTCAACGTTTCGGGCTGAAACCCTTCGTCAGTGCTGATGAAGAGTTTCAGCCTGAAGCATTAACTTTCCTGCTTGTCTGATGCTGTCTGACCTGCTGTGCTTTTCCAGCTTCACACCTATAGACTCTGGTTTCCAGCATCTTAAAGTCATCCTGGGTGAGATGTAATATGAGCCTTTATACCTTCAGGTCAGATGCTATGACACAGTGATGATAGCGCGAGCCTGTCTCTTAAAGGTATGCTGACATACTGAGCACAAGACAGAATATAATATTCCTTTTTTTTCAAAAATAGTAATGTATTCCAAAAATTATAAATGATGATACATAGGCACATGCTGTTAGTTTGGTAATTATGCAAACAGGTACAGCAGAGTTTACAAGACTATCATTTCAAACTTCGTGATAATGTTTTGGAGGTTTAACAACTTGTTCTGAGCTGGTAATTGTATACCCATCTGGAAAAGTATGAATTGTTCTCAGTTGCACTTGTTTGACAATTTGGTTGCTTTGTTACCGGTACCTGTCACTCAATATCACTGCACAATCACTAACGTGAGAAAGTTTGTGCATGATTGATGTGTCATACATTAATCTGAGCTGGCTACTGTTCCTGTGCAATATAGCACTATGATCAGTAATGATTTTGTATGGTTTGGGTTAGTTACAAGTTTTATAAAATATTACTCACATCTAAGTATTTGTACTTCCAACCTGCACCTCTGCCTGGCAGAATTTTAGTAGTTCTCTTTCATTTTCTCCACCTTAAGAAGCATGTCTTGTGTCATTGAATGGTTAGACAATTGGTCATTGGGCAAGGTCATTCACACTGGTATTGCACAAAAATGCAGCCAGGGAGAGGGATTGAAAATGGTGGCTTGAGAATAGAGCTTGTGATAGGGACCAAATTCAATGACATTTCTCTTCCCAATAAATAATAGAAAAAATTCCTACCAATCTTATACTATATGTTACATAAGCAGTCTGACCATTTGAAGACAGTGGAGAGATCAAGAGTTGCATTGAAGTAGTGCTGATTGTCCTCAACATACCTATGGAAATTGATGCTGAGTTTTTGGATGATGTATGTTGTGGGCAGAGTGTATGTGAAAAGTCACAGGGCCAAGGATACCATACAGGACACTAGAAGTCATAGTTCAGATATGGGAGTCATTGCAGAAGATTTCACAAGGACCTTCGCCAACTCTTACAGATGCACCATAGAAAGCATCCTATCTGGATACATCACAGCCTGGTATAGCAATTGTTCTGCCCAGGACCGTAAGAAACTACAGAAAGTTGTGAACACATCACACAAGCCAACCTTCCGTCTAACGACTGTACCTATACTTCTCATTGCCGTGGAAAGGCAGCCAACATTATCAAAGACCCCTCCCACGCCAGTTATAATCTCTACCAAAATCTTCCATCAGGCAGAAGATTAAAAAGCTTAAACACACGTTTCAACAGATTCAAGAACAGCTACTTCCCCGCTGTTTTTAGACTTCTGAATGGTCCTCTCAAAGTTCATATCTAATGTTATCTCATTTTTTGTGCACTTTCTTTGCAGCCGTGACTATATATTCCTCGCTCTGTTCTATCACCTTGTAATCTTTGTGTCTTTGTATGCTAAGATTTGCCTGTGCTGCATGCAAAAAAAAACTTTTCAGTGTATTTAGGTTCATTTGACAATAATAAATAAATCAAATCAAATCAAATAAAGATTCTCAAGTTGTGTCTATGTGGATACAAATGGAACCAAGCAAGTATAGGCCACCAAGTAAAATCCCGTGTGGGATTACTGGGATGGGGTGCGTCAGTCTGTGTGGGGTGTTTTTCAGAGAGTCAGTGCAGACTCAATGAATGAATGGCATCTTCCTGCACTGACTCTATGCACTGATTCTATGATTCTATGACGAATGACGAAGGAGGAGGGTTTTGTGGCCAGCTGTTTCATAAGTGACAGACAAGATAGAAAAGAAGGGAAAGTTTAACTATCTCATAGTCATTTACAATATCCCCTGCAACATTGATTAATGACTGTTTTTAGCACTGTGACACAGTAGAAACCTAAGTGGAGGCAAAAATGATCTTACAAAAGTACAGTCATGGATTAGGTAGTGATAATATTTTTGAGAATTTTGGAAAGAAAAGAGAATTTGGAGATTGGGATGGATTACAATGATAGAAGGGTTGAGGGTCTTTTTTGACGGAGGGAAGGGACAGATGTGAAGGAGAGAAGGACAGTACTGAAGGGAAGAGAACCATGAACATGTCAGCCAACATGGCAACCAAGGAGAGAAATTGGTTGGTCAGCACTTTCAGAAGAACAGGGTAGAGGGAGCAAGTGATGCTCCCATGGAGAAAACAAACTTGGAGAGGACACAAAGCAAGAAAGGGAGAGACCAAAATTCAGTGATTTAGTAGTTGGTGAGGGTGATGTTTGTTGGTATTTTGGTTTTATGAGCTGGGGAAGGAGAGAAGCAAGTGTAAGATCACAATTGACCTCAGGATGAAAGAAATCCATGTTGGAAGTGACGGTGGATTAAACAGGGAAGAGGGGTCTAAGAGGATGAGATGAAGTAGAGAGGTGAATCCAGGAGTTATCATTGCATTCCAGAATGTCTCTGGAATAGTAGAAGTGGTTTTAGCAGGTTAGATCAGTCCAGACAGATTTGGTGGTGACGGTGAAATTAGCTATCCAATGTTCAAGGTCCAATATAGCTGTTCAAGTTTGCATCCCTTGGATAGTAGGGGCTGGAGGTGGTGGTCATACATGTGTGTGTGTGTAGCTGCAGAAATGAATGAAAGATTGCAAAGGCCACACAGTTGAACCTTTCAAAGTGCAGTTGTAAGTGAATAATGAGAGAACTGTTTACCACTTACCCCCTTCCCGTCAAGGGCAGATCCAAGGGGAGGTAAGATTGGGAGGCAGAAGACCTGGGAAAAACATGGAAATATAACCTAGCTGAAACATGCTCATTAGCAAAAATCTACACTCAGATTAGTTTCAAATTGCAGTAGCTGGAAATTACTGGCCTCCTTCCAAGTGGTGGTTTCATGCCAGCATTGTTCTCAGTTCATGGCAGTGAGAATCACAGGAAATTGCTTATTGGTATCTCATAATTTTAACAATGTATTGATGCTGTCTTTGTTTTTCAGTAAAAGCTTCACCAGCCCACCATACATTCAGAAATCCTACTCCCAAGGAAGTGTGTGAGGGGTGTCTAATGGCTGAAGATTTGTGAATTAAGTTCTTTACCCAGCTTTCTGACTCCCATTGCCTGTTCTATGTCTTCAATAGTGGCTATAGGCCTCAGAGTACCTTACACAGGGGGCTAGATCATGTTGCTGTCACATTAACAGTCCCTTGAGTCCACAAATAGAGTCTCTTCACTAAGACATGGAGTCAGAGAGAGGCAGTGATGAGACTAGCCAGAGCTGTTGGGCTGCAACTGGAGTAGGCAGATCTCCTATATTAGAAATTAGAAAGGTTTATTGAAATAAATGGAGGATCTCACAACATCTCAAAAGAGGATGCTGCCTCTAGGACAGGACCGTCTGAGAAACCCACCAAATGGTTGACTTGGTGGAACCAGTGTGAATTGAGTGACTCCACCTGGAGACCTTAAACATCTGTGTTACGTTCACTGATTCCAATCAGCAATATTACCTACACCCTGAGATATCAGCAGAATAAGAGAGGAGGGTGAAGGCGAGTGAAATGGGTGCAGTGGGGAAAGGAAGGTGGGAGAGGAGAGTGAACAAGGATGGAGAAGAGGGGTCAGGGGAGAAGAGGGGTCAGGGGAGAAGAGGGGCTGGGCAAGAAGAGGGGGCAAGGAGAGAGGGGGAGAGAGGGGATTGAGGGAGAAGAGAGGGAATTGGGTATGAGAGGAAATGGAGGTGAAAAGCAGAGGGGGAAGAGAGGGGAAAAGGGTTAAAGGGAGGAGGGAGAGTTGAAGGGGTAGGGGAGGATGTGAGGGTAGGAAAGGGAGAGAGAAAAGAGGGAGAAGATAAGTAGCAAAGGGGTGGGTGAAGGAGGCACTGTACCAATAGTAGCCATGGCCTTTTCAGTGGCATTGCCACATGCCAGCTGGCAGCCTCTGAGAACAAGACAGCCACCTCACTCAGACTGTTCTCCCATTGTATCTCAGACAGAGATAACAAGGTGTGGGGCTGGATGAACACAGCAGGCCAAGCAGCATCATATCCTGCTCCTATGATGCTGCTTGGCCT
>JAHRHZ010000095.1:8416629-8464400 GCA_024137785.1 Ginglymostoma cirratum | reverse complement strand
CCCCATGCTTGTTATCTCGGATTCTCCAGCATCTGCAGTACCTTTTATCCCTGATACGGTTATAGGTCAACTGTGTAGTGCAATGTTCAACTCAATGTAATCCTTCTTTCAAGATTACAGAGGTGTGATGTGAAACCGATAAGATGCATGTTACCAATACTTCACGAAATAATCTTTTATGGTATGATGGTGTCACAGATTTAAAACATAGATACTTTTATGAGCCAGGAGAATGAGAAAATAAAGCCCCAAGATCCTTAAAAAGAAATGTGTACTGTAAGGAAGCTTCACTTTGATCCCAAAACATTGGAAGGGGTCATTTTCTGCTTTCATGTGACTTGAATATTGGATGCAAAGAACACCACTTCTGTTAGATATCTTGTTCAGTGTCTTCCTGAAGGAAAATCAGGCGAGCCAAACTTTCATCAGGCACTTGGTGATACAAGGTTCATAGACTCAGTTCAGATTTATTCACAAAGTGGAATACTATGAGGGTATAACTCCTAACCCTAGTCCCGACACTGCTCATGTCCACCCTGATCTCAACTGTATCAGTAGGTACCTCTTCATATGCGCTGAAATAAAGGAAGCCCTGTGCTCAGCCTTAATTAATACAGCTTACAGGCTGGCTGCACAATCTGCCATCTAAGAGTCTGAGATACGCCCATAATACAATCCTCTGTGCTGAAAGTGCAGAAGGAAAGCATTATCAGACTTGACAGGGCAGATAACCATGATCTACGACTATTTTGCAAAGCAAAAGCTTTACAAACAAGGAGACCAAAATCTGAAGACAAAGAACATGTCCTAACCATGCAATGAGATCTGATTTTAGAGCGCTCATCTTGGTACTGAACTAACAATGTGGTGATCGTGTATCTGATTTTAACCTTTTAAAATCTCATGCATTTGCACAAAGTTAAAATCTGGCCTAGCATGGTTTTGAACCCCAGTATCGTCATAGCAAAAATTAATTTAGTAAGGCTGGTAATTGGTCAGCTATGCTGTTTTCTGGATTATTATAAAAATCTAACATTTATAAAAGTCTTCAGGGAAGAGAAGCCACCTGCTGTTGGCCATGCAGGGACTCCAGTTTTCCATTATGTGTTTTCCTTAATGCTCTCAAGTCAATGAATACAATGTTGCTCACATTCCTAAATAAATACTGCTGAAAACTGAAATTCTTTACACTACTCAGTCTTCCAAAATAAAACAAATTTACCATCATTTCTTTATTGGTCTCATTCTCTTACAGATCTTTACAATGTCATGTATTATGGATATTGGCTCTACATTCAGGTTTTTCAATAACATAATGAAAAGAAACATGTCATTGTCTATCTCCTATCTTTTAAATTCTCAGTCCCACACCTACACTGATTCCAAAGAAGCTTAATATAAATGTGAGGAATAACCATCTCATCTCCTCAATTCAGTAGTTTATTACTTCTGTCTTAATTCTTTTGAATGACAGTAGTTGGTAATGATTTTATTTTTTTACATCTTCTCTAGAACTAATTTATATTTCATTACATGTCCTCAGCATTCTTTTCATTATTTAATTTATTTTAACTTGCATCCTGTCAGAGACCTTATCATTGGATTTGCCCCAACTCCCCACCACTCTCCCTTCCTGCACTTATTTAAAACCTTGTCATATCCCTAACTTTTCTAGTTCTGACAAAAAATAACAAAAATAGCTCTTTTTTCTCTCCCTACAAGTGCCACATGTCCTGCTGAACAGCTTTTTCTTCTTGTTATATACAAATGAATTGGAATTTCTTTCTATCTATTAACGGGATGTGGGTGTCACTACCAGGGCCAGCATCTATTGTCCATGCTCTTCAGAAAATGGTCACGAGTTGCCTTCTTGATCCACTACTGTACATGGGGGTTAAGTATACCAACTGTAACGGGGATAGAACCCAGCAACGGTGAAGGACTGGATAGTTCTCATGGATAGGATGCTCGACTACAACCCCATAATGGGAAGCAAGGTTCTGAAACTTCTAGGACATGGTAAGTGCGTGGAATACATTCTGAGCATTGTACTAAAGCATGCTACCCAATGATAAGAACAAAGGACAAAGTGAATTTTTTCAGAGTTTGAAAGTGTCAATGATGGGGTGAAAATGAAGAGTTTGCAGCAAAGCTGATTTTGGATAGAAGGTTCCCAGGGCCAGGTTGCACAATGACTTTGATGGAGAAATTGAAAAGGTAGAGAGTGGGAGTTCCAAACATGAAGAAAGTACCAATGGAATATAGGCCGAGTTCAAAATAAGACCTAAAGCTGAGAGCTATACCTTATCTGTTACTTCTTGATCTGCTTAGTTTTCTTAACTACTACTGCAAATGGATTATTTTTTTCTGTGCAAAAGACTTTGATCTTTTACAGTTTGAAAAAAAGGATCCAAGTATTTATACTGGAGTTCATACAGGACGATCAATCAGAATATCCTTAATGATACAACAAAAAAATTCATAGCATTGGTCCACACCCACATGATATGATCTATTAATGACAAAACATAAGTAAAGCCTGCTGTATCAACAATGACGCATATTGTATTCTGCCAAACATTTGTTCAAAATGACATTCGCTGTAACCTAGTTCATTTCTTTTCAGTTGGTGAGAAAAAAAGAGACTATGGACAAAGATCACAAGGTATTGTTGGGAATGCAATGCTGCAGCCAAGTGATTGTGAAACCAGCTAACACTATATAAAAGCACTTGACATTTGTTGACAAAACAGTTCCACAAAAAGATAAAATGAAATGTTAAATAAGCACCAACAAAAACCAATACCTGTTTCTTGGCTGAAGGATCTTTCTCTTGGGAATGCTGACAAATACCATGAGGCCACAAGACGTAGGTGCTGAAGTAGGCCATTCAGCCCATCAAATCTGCTTGCCATTTAATGAGATTGTGAATGGTCTGATAATCCCTGACACCACTTTCTTGCCTCTTCCCCTGACTCCTTACTGCTTAAAATCAGTCTATCTCAGTTTTCATATACTTAATGACCTAGCCTCAGCAGCCCTCTGCAGTAAACAATTCCACAAATTCACTACCCTCAAAGAGATGCTCCTCATCTCTGTCTCAAATGGATGACTGCTTATTCTGAGATGATGCCCTCTGGACCTTTCTGCATCTACCCTGTCAAGTCCCCAAAGAATCTTACATGTTTCAACAAGGTTGCTATCATTCTTCTAAATTCCAATGAGTACACGTCCGATCTACTCATCCTCTCCTCATAAGATAGTCCTTCCATATCCAATATCAGCCTAGTGAACCGTCTCTGGGCTGCCTCCAATGCCAGCATAATTTTTCTTAGATAACAAGCTCAAAACTGTTCATGGTATTCCAGCTTTGGTCTAACTTGTGCCTGTATAGCTTTACCAAGGTTACCTTGTTTTTATATGCATTCCTTTTGAAGTTCCATTTATTCCAGTTACTTTCACTATTCCATGCAGAATCCGGTTGCTAGCTTTTCGTGATTTTTGCACAAAGCCTCCCAAATCCCTCTGTGTTGCATCTATCTGCAGTCTTTCTCCAATTAAATATTAGCTCCTTTTCTTCATGCCAAAGTGCATAACTTCACATTTTCCCACATTATCTTCCATTTGCCTACTCACTTTACACATTTTTACCCCTGTGCAGACTATGTGTATCGATGTCACCACTTGCCTTCCCACCTATTTTTGTGTCAACAGCAAACCTGGTGATGGTACGTTCACTTTCCTCATCCAAGTTTCTACACTCACTAAAAACAAAACTGTCGATGCTGTAAACCAGAAACAAAAACAGAAATTGCTGGAAAAGCTCAGCAGGTCTGGCAGCATTTGTGGGGAGAAATCATTGTTAATATTTCGGGTTGAGTGCCTCTTCCTCAGAACTGATCACATCTCGGAAAATGTCGATTTATTTGCAGAAGACAGGGTGAGTTGAGGGGGTAAAGAGTAAACGAGAGGTGGGGATAGAGCTCAAAGAGAGAGAAGAACAATTGGACAGACAAAGGAATAGATAACGATCTGGCTAGGAGGGTGAAGAGCTATTAATGGGGACTGTTAGTGGCTAACAATGCATTGTGTGTAATAACAGGCTATGCAATAGCATGGCCTCATGTGTGGGGGCTGGGTTAAGGGCATGGGGGAGCTCAAGACCTAAAGTTGTTAAACTTGATATTGAATCCAGAAGGCTGCAGGGTCCCCAAGGGGAAAATCTGGTGCTGTTCTTCCAGCTTGTGCTGATCTTCACTGAACACTGCAGCAAGCCTGAGATAGAGATGTTGGCTGGGGAACAGGGTGGTGTGTTGAAGTGGCAGGCAACTGGAAGCTCAGGGTCATTTTTTCACAGGCAGAATGTAGGTGTTCTGCAAAACAGTCATCCAGTCTACACTTCATTTTCCCAATGTAGAGCAGACCATATTGTGAGCAGCGAATGCAGTAGACTAGATTGCATGAAGTGCAGGTAAAATGCTGCTTCATCTGGAAGGTATGTTTGGGCCCTTGGATATTGGGGATGGAGGAGCTAAATGGACAGGTGTGACACCTTCTGCGATTGCAGTGGAAGGTACTGTGAGGCTGTGGGGGTTTGTTGGGAGTGAAGGAAGAATGGTCCAGGGTGTCCTGGAGGGAATGGTCCCTGCAGAAGGCAGAAGGAAGGGAGGGGAATGTGTGTCTGGCAGTTTCTTCTCTCTGGAGGTGGCGGAAATGGTGCCTGATGATCTTCTGGATGTGGATGCTGGCGGGATGGTAGGTAAGGACAATGGGAACACTATCACTATTGTGGGACGAAAGAGAAGGGATAAGGGCCGAAGTGTGGGAGGTGGGTCAGACCCGACGGAGGGCCCTGTCAATAACAGTACTGAGGAATCCTCTGAGGAAGAAGGTGGACATTTCAGAGGGTCCCTTGTTGAAGTTGGCATCATCAGAACAGATGCAACGGAGATGGAGGAACTGGGAGAATGGAATAGAGTATTTACAGGAAGCAGGGTGTGGGGATATATCGTCCAGGAAACTGTAGCAGTCGGTGGGTTTATAATGGATATTGGTGGCCAATCTATCCCTAGGAATAGGAAGAGGGTTGAAAAAAAGCAGGTTTCCAGGAGTTATGAAGGAAATTGAAAAGCTGGACCTAGAGCAGAGATCTCAGCTTTACTCCCAGAGCCATCTGTCAGCGAGCTCAAGAACAGGAGGGTTGATTGATTGCAAATATGGCTGGAGAATGGAGTGTGGAATGGAGTGTGGAATGAAGAGCATCAGTTTCTGAGGCACAGGGGCCTAAAAAAGCTGGTTACATTTTAATGGGATTGTAACTGATATTCTCACAGAAAGATTTGCTTGTACTGTTAGTGTTAGTTTAATCTACCTTGTTAGTAGCATAGTTTCCTGAGTGGTCGTAGCTAAAGTTGGTAACAACTTGTAGAAAAGTTGCTAGTAAGACTACAAGCTAACGATAAACATTAAGCATGCTTTGAATGTGGAATGATGTCGGAAACACCAAATTAAGGGTGCACTACCTGAATGCACATAGCATTCACAACAAGGCAAATGATTTAAAGGCACAAATACTATTACAGAAACATAGTGATTAGGATTGAGAACTGAGCATTCAAGGATATTAAATGTTAAGGAAGCTCAGACAAGAAAGGAAAGGAGGTGGAATTTTGCTGATTTTACGGTATGGGATCAGCACATTTGTAAAAGAGAATCTCAGATCGGAAGAACATTGTGTGGAATTCCTTTGAGGTGAGCATAGGGCAGCAGAAATTGGTTCATGTTATTAAAGGCCAACAAATAGTAGTGGTAGTGTGGGGCATGGTTTTAATCAAAAGGTTAGAGAAGTTTGTCCAACACAATCAACATGGGTAACTTTAATTTGCAAACAGACCAGGTAAATTAAAAGAACATTAAAACTGTGGAGGAACAGTTTCTGTAGTTAGGCATGTTATCCAGAGCAGTATCTTGAGCCTAAATAGCAGACAGGCGATTTTTGATCCAGCATTAAGTATTGAAAAAGGGTGAATTAATAATCTTGTAAAAGAACTTTTAGGGCCCAGAGACAAACATGATTGAATTTTGCATTCCATTTGAAAATAAGGTGACTCATTCTGAAACAAGATGCTCAGTTTGAATAAGGGCTATCTTGAAGATATGAGGCAAAATTGGCTGAGATGGATTGGAAAAATACTTTGAAAGACCTGGCTGTACGTAGGCAATCGATAGTCTTTAAATGACTATTATATTGTTTTCGAAAACTATACATTCTTCCAAGTTGCAAAAACTCAGAAGGTCAGTCAACTGTGGCTGACAACGAAGTTAAAGATTGTATAAGTTCAAAAGAAAGTGCTTACAAAGATACCAGAAATAGGAGTAGTATTTCTGAGGACTGGGAGGTTTTAAGGAGCAGCAAAAAAGGATGAAAAAACTGATAAGGAAATGAAGAATAAAATATGAATGCAATCTGGAAAAAAAAACATGATAATGGATTGCAAAAGCTTCTATAAAGGCACAAAAATGTTGTTTGACGAGGTCAAATGTATGTCCATTATAGGCAAAGTCAGGAGAATTTATAATGGAGAAAAGAGAAATAGCAGAGAAGCTAATTGATCACTTTGTGTCTGGGTTCACTGAATACGGCACGAGGAATCTGCCAGAATTAGAGATCCAATTGACTAAGACAGAGGAGTAGAAGGAAATTAGTATTTGTTAGAAGAAATGTCCTGGAGAAAGTAATGGGGTTGAAAGTTGATAAGTCTCCAAGAGCTGATATTATATATTCCGCAGTGTTGAAGGATTGCCTATAAATATAATCAATGCATTGGTGATCATCTTCCAAAACTCTATAGATTGTGGAACAATTCCTGTGGATTGGAAGCTAATGTCACCCCACTATTTAAGAAAGAAGGGAGAGAGAAAGCAGGGAACTACTCCTCTAACCTTACATTTGTAGTAGGGAAAATGCCAGCATCAATTTTAAAGAATGGGATAAATGGACCTGATTGGGCAAAGTCAGCATGGATTTGCAAATTGGAAACCATGTTCGTTGAAATTGTTGGAGACTTTTTAGGATGTTACTAACAAAATTGATAAAGGCGAGTTTAGATGTAATAGACTTGGAAAGCTTTTGACAAGGTCAGCTGCAAGATGTGGTAAGCAAAATTACTGCACATATTTTAGAAGGTAATGTCCTGGCATGGATTAGTAATCGGCTAACAGGCAGAAAACAGTGAGTAGCAATAAATGGGTCATTGACAGACTGTGACTAGTGGGGTCCACAAAGATCAATGTTTGAGCTGCAGCTATTCACAATATATATCAATAATTTGGAGTCAGAGATCACATCTAATATTTCCAAATTTCCAGATGATACAAACCAAAGTAGGAATGTGTTTTGTGAGGAAGGTATAATGTGGCTTCGGGAGGATTTGTATAGGTTGAGTGAGTGGGCATGAACATGGCAGATAGAACAAAACATGGAAAAATGTGAGATTATCTAGTTTGGTAAGAGAAATAGACACTGTATTGCTTAAATACAAAGGGGTTAGAAACTATAAATGTACAAAGGGACCCAAGTGTCCTTGTCAATAAGTCACTGAAAGTTAGCATGCAAGTGCATCATTTACAGGGAAGGTTAATGGAATGTTAGTCTTTATTGTAAGAGGATTTGAGTACAGGAGTTTATTTTAAACAACCTTTTCAGAGATGTTATGTTGCACCTCTGGAGCAGGTTGGACTTGAACCTGGGCCTCCTGTAGAGGTAAGATACCACTCCTGTGCCACTTCATCTTGAGCAAATTATACAGAAGCTTGGTTAACCGCAGCTGGAGTAATGTGCACAGTTTTGGTCTCTTTACCCAAGGAAGGATATGATTGCCATAAATGGAATGTAAAAAAGATTCACCAGACAGGATGGCAAGAAGAGAGAATGGGCAAACTGGGCCTGTATTCTCTCAAGTTTCAAAGAATGGGATGAAATCTCATTGAATCTTCCCAATTGCTGAAAGGGCTGTAATCAAAATGGAGAACAGAGTTCATGCTCCGAAGTCCCAAACAGCACTGGGAATGTACTTTATTTTACTGTGATCATCCATGGATGGGTCAGCATTTGTTGCCCATCCCTAACTTCCATTTGAATTAATTGGCTAGCTAGAGATATTTCAGAGAGTAGTTAGGCATAAACCACATTGCTCTGGGCCTGGAGTCACATGTAGGCCAGATAGGGTAATGGATGACAGACTTCCTTCCCTAAACGACCAGATGGGTTTTTACAACAGTTGACCGTGGTTACCATCCAGATTTTCATTGATTCAAATTTCACCATGCCACGATGGGATTGTAATCCATGCCAATAGAGTTTTGGCCTGGGTACCTGTATTAAAAATCCAGTGACAATACCACTGCATTACCACCTCCCATGTGCACCTAAGGCCTGCAGCAGTTTAAGAATCGAGCTCATAACTATCTTCTCAAGGGTAATGATGGATGGACAATAAATGCTTACCCAGTCAGTGATGCTCACATCCCATGCAAGAGTATAAAAACTTTAGAGAAATTGTTGTCGCTTTCTTTCCAATTCCAACAAGGCATTGTCACCATATCATTAAGAAAGCTAGCCAAAGGAAAGAATGTGCCTTTACATCACACTCGGCTGAACCTTCGGATCTCCCAAAGTGTTTTATGGTCAATGAAATAAGACTGAAATTCAGTCACTGTTGTCGAAAACACGGAGGCCAATTTGTAGACAGTAAGGTTCTACTAAACTACAGTTAGACAAATGACCAATGCATTTGTTTGAGTGATGTTGGTTGAGGGATAAATATTGGTCAGGGCAGCAATAGAACTTCATCGTTTTTGCTCAAAACACAGGATCTTTTATATTCACCTGAGAGTCCAGATGAAGTACTGGTTCACCTGACAGTGTAGCACTCCCTCATGGTCATGCTTAATTGTTGGTCCAGATTATGGGCTCAGGTTTCTGGGAATATAAACCCATGACTGTCTTATTAAGAGACAAGAATACTACCACTGAGCCAAGGTTAACGCATGAAAGATTTCAAGCATTAACAATATTAAAAAGACAAGGCTATGTTTCACCAAGTCCTTGGCAAAGGGTAAAATGATCTGAAAGTACATATTCTCTGACAATAAGAGCTGCATTACAGTTTCATTGATCTATTGAAGAAGTGTGTCCCAATTGATACAGATTTGTGATGTTTCTGTAACAGAAAGTTATGTGCCTTTTGTGGCTCAGTCAACAGCAATTCTGAAAAGAGAAAATCAAAGGAAACTGCTTTGGAAGAAGATCACTTCACTGCCTAAACAAAAAGACAATGATTTTTCCATAGAAACAAGGTGATAAAGAAACAGTCACAAAGCCAGTCTCGAGTTCCATATTCAATCCACTGAAGAAATGAGGTTACGCAAACAGCACAGAATTTCCATTAAAGACAAAGACATCAGAAATTTGACAAATCGATTTCAATTCATGATCAGAAATCTGAGACAGCCCTAAAAGGCAAACATTCTGAAAGGTCTTTTCATTAGTAGATCCCTAATATGCAAGTGCAGCTTTCAAATGAAACATTAAATTGAGGTACATAAAGGACTTTCACAGCCTGAGAAAATCTCACAGAACTGATAATTGATCTGTTGTTATACTCTGTTAATAATTTGTCACAGTCAAAAGGCCAAGGCCCAAAATGGAAGCTATTTAACCAGAAAATCGTGCATATTATGTTGCATATTGATGGGAAGAGGGAATGGAGAACAATTGAGGGAGCTGGAAAAAATAGCAGTTTGTTGATGTCAGATTTAGACTTTAAAAGCCTATAGGTTGTAGGCAGAATAAATTAGCAAGGAAGTTAAAGGCATTCCCAGTTTTTAATAGGAAATTTGGAGAAAGCATTCCTAGGTTCTAAGAAAGTCAAGTGGGAGATAGTGTGGTGAACCTACAAGAATCAGGAACTTAAGGACAAGGAGAAAAAAATGTCTTTAAACTCCACCAACAGATACTTGAGCTACAGAGAGAACCAAGAATGGCTTCCGTTAGAATCATAGAATCATACAGCACAGAAACAGCCCTTCAGTCCAATTCATCCGTGCCAACCAGACATCCCAATCTGACCTCGTCCTATTTGCCGGCATTTGGCTTATATCCCTCCAAACCTTTCCTATTCAATTATCTGTCCAGATGTCTTTTAAATGTCATAATTGTACTCACCTCCACCACTTCCTCTGGCAGCTCATTCCATATACACACCACCCTCTGCATGAAAGTTACCTCTCAGGTCCTTTTTAAAACTTTCCTCTCTCAACTTAAACCTATGCCCTCTAGGCTTGGACTCCCCCATTGTTGGAAAAAGACCTTGGCTATTCACCTATCCATGTTCCTCATGATTTTGTAAACTTCTATAAGGTCACCCCTCAGTCTTCAATGCTCCGGGGAAAAAAGCCCCAGCCTATTTAGCCTCTACCTCTACCCTCCGGTCCCTTATATATCTTTTCTCCACCCTCTCAAGTTTAACATCCTTCCAATAGAAGGATGACCAGAATTGTACACAGTATTCTAAAAGTGGCCTCACCAATGTCCTGTAGAGCTGCAACTCCTAAACTCAGTGTTATGACCAATGAAGGCAAGTGTGCCAAATGACTTCTTCACCACCCTGTCTCCCTCTGACTCCACTTTCAAGCAACAATGCACCTGCACACCCCTAGATCTACCCTTCCTTCATGTGAGCTTAATGTAACATTGCTCTGGAGCTGAAAAATAAGCCTCACATGAAATTTATCACTGGACTTGATTCAAACTATGTCACGTTGTCTTATCCTTATATAGTAAAAAAATAAACACTGCATCAAACCATGCAACAGACTATAAGTTACAAATCAGATACAAAAAAAAACTTTTGTCAGAAGGTAAGTACAGTAGATGTTATTAGCTTACAGACTCTTAATTCATACTTTCATGGATGCACAACAACAGCAACAGCAGAGACTGTGTGAAGTGCCCAGTCAAACGATGAAACGTTGGCCTTTCAGTATCTGTGGAGAAAGGAGACCTAACGTTTCAAGTTGACGACCCTTCATTAGAATGTAAATTGAGTCTGTTCTTGGCTGAGGTTGAAGTTTAGGGCAGTATTTAGATGGGGGGGGGTGTGGGAGTCAAGCTTAGTCCCAGAGGAGGGCAGTCACATGGTGGAGTTTGGATCAGGACATTGGCAGGTGCTGGGGGCTAGGTTGGGAGGGAGTTGGGTTGAGTCAGGGATTAGTCAGGTGGTGAGGGGTAGTCAACATAGGCCTCACAGATACTCAAAATACAGAGAATGCCTTATTATTGAACAGAAATTAGAACTCCTGATCCATAAAAGAAGATTGCAATGTTGCATGCAGCCCAATAGCTCTTATTTGACGTGGCCCAGATCTACAGTGCAGTAGCAATTGTCATGAGATTGCCAATGCCAATCCTCCTTTTGCCCACTCTGACACTCTTCCATATTTATGACCAGGTCTTCTGGAGAATCTGAGCTCAGAAGTGTGGAGCTCAGCGTACATTAAAGACCTCCATCACAGTGCTGTAGCATTGGAGAGTTGACTGGATTCACATTTTTTTAATTGAACCACACAAGCTAGCCTTGGAGTGCGTTTAATGATCCAATGTGAATGTTATTGAATGGCTGAATGGATGAATTAAAGGTGGTGCAGTTGATAGGCTGGTAGGGTTAAGGTGGGAAGTATGTGATGTGAGTGAGCAGGAGAGGGGGCAGTTGGGTTAGGAGTGGTTATCAGGTCAGTGGTTACTCCAGTCTGGGCAGGGTGAGTAGTTTGAACTTTTTGAACTAGGTAAGTTAGGTAGGGAGTGTAGTCAGGTCAGGGAGGGAAGTGGTCAGTTCACATGGGTGGGGTAGTCAGGTGGTATTTCACATCAGGCAGAGAGGATAATTGGGTGGTTGGGGGTTGATGCGTCATGATGGTAATTGGTTGGTTCAGGTTGATGAGAGTAGTCTGGTAGGTTAGGGGATTAGTCTATTTCTCAGGGAGTATTCAGGCAGTTGAGAAGAGAATCAGGGATGGGGAAATCTGTGTGAGTGATTGTGTTCTTATCTAGGAGGTAGGCTGGGATTTTTCTGGCAAGTACATCTGACATCTTTGACTGTAACTCAGAGTTGGAAGTTCCTGTGAATCAGGAATTGCATGTCACAAATTCAAACTTCACTTCCGACAGAAGTTTACATGTTGCGAAATATGCAGCATCTCAACTCACATCTTGGGAGGTTTCTACAAGCTCTGGCAATCTGGAGACTATAAAATCTGGACCAACAACTGCTTGCACATTACAAATGAGCAATGCTGTGATAGCACCATTGTAAAATGGTGAGAAAATAAAGGTTACGATGTGAGAGGTCAAGACATCAACTGGAGCAGTGTGAGCTATCAAAGAAGCTAGGTGCAGGCAATATGTTACTTATAGGACTTATAGGATAAAACATTTTTTAGTCTAGGAGTTTAGGCATAAAACACTGTTAAAATAATTAAAAGGAAATTGCACTTTCTACCAGGATGAAAGCAATAAAATCTCTTAATTTGAAACAAAAAGCTCATTTCTCATGGCAGTTCACAGAATGAACTGGATGATTTGCAGTTTTGTTAAAGTCAGGACACTGCAGCATTCTACTGAGGTAAAGTTGTATTCCTTATTGACCAAAGTAATTATTGATGGATAATCACCGCAATACATGCACAATTGCTCTTAATAAGCAGTTTGCAGATTTTCGGCTGCAGAATGACATACCTATCTACATTTCCTCTTGAGTAAGCGCTGAGATCAATCAGATATCCTGATTCCAGACTGAATAAGGCATTTGCTGTTACTAGGGGAATTTTTCTGAACCTCAGAAATGTCCAACTTTTTGTTTGAATAGTTAGGTGTGGCATATAACTTTGCACATAACCAGGTGTGATGAACAATACACAGTCGATATACATTGACACACAAGATGCACTACCCTGGCAGAGTTCACAATGAATAAAAGGTTGTGCTTTTCCGGGTACAGAAGTGATCGGTAACTGAACTCACAGGTAAAAATTTTTTCCTCTATTGATGAACATTGGAGTACTCAGGAGTTCTGGCACTTGAAAGTAAAATTACGCTCACTGATTTGTAATACAACTTCAAATTCACCTTTGTCATTTGGAAGTGGAGAAGGCTGCAGATTCTGAGTGAGAAAAATGAGTGATGACCTATGTAACAGCTCTGCAAAGAGATAGATAAATAAATATTTTCGCTTGCTTCATGGAAAATAAATCAACATTAAACATGACACTGATATACACCAAATGCAATGCTACAATGCTGGCTTCTACCCAACAATGTGGAGAATTGCCCAGGTTTGTACTGTGCGCAAATAAAGGACAAATCCAACCCAGCTAATTATCAGTCTATCAGTAAATAGATGGAAGGGGTCATCAACAATGCCATAAATTCTCCATTGGTTGGAATCATATTTGGCACTGCAGTAGTTCCTCAAGTAGTGTATATGACCCACCATCTTCAGCTGCTTCATCAGTCACCATCCCTTTTCGTAAGGTCAGATGTTCATTGATGATATTGCAATGTTCAGCATTGTTTGCATCTCCTCAGATACTGAAGCAGTCCATGTCCAAATATAGCAAGACCTGGACAATATCTAGGTTTGGGTTGAAAAGTGGAAAGTAACATTTGCATCACTAAAGTGTCAATGACCATCTCCAAAATTTGCACTTCTGAAGTGTCAATGACCATCTCCAACAAACAGAACTTAACCATTGCTCCATGCCAGTCAATGGCATTACCAACACTAAGTCCCCCCACTATCAACATCCTAGAGGTTACCAGTGACTAGAAATTGACTGGCCATCTAAACATTGTAGCTGTAACAGCAGGTCGGAGGCTGGGAATCCTGCAGGAAGTAGCTCACCTCCCGACTCCCCAAAGACTGTCCACCGTCTACAAGGCACAAGTCTTGAGTGTGATGGAATATTCCTCATTTGCCTGGATGTGTGCAGTTCCAACAACACTCAAGAAGCTTGACACCAAACACGACAAAGCAGCCCACTCGATTGGCACCACATCCATAACATTTACTCCCTCCATTATTGACAATCAGTAGGAGCAGTGTATAATATCTACAAGATGCACTGCAGAAATTCACAAAGGCACTCTAGACAGTACTTTCTAAACCCATGACCACTTCCATGTAGAAGGACAAGGGCAGCAGATACATGGGAACAACACCACCTGCAAGCATCCTGGAACCTTCATCCTTACTGTATTGTGGGTCTATCAACAGAATATGGTTCATTGTAGTACAAATAGGCAGCTCACAACCACCTTCTCAAGGGAAATTAGAGATGGGCAATAAATGCTGGTCCAGCCAATTGTGCCCACATCCCCTGAATGAATTTTTAAAAAATAAGATGAGGTATGATTGATGTATAGAAACAATTGTCATTACATAGAATTATAGAGTAGTTATTATGGAAGACTTCATTTACTCTAAAATATAGACTGGGACAGCAAAACTGTAAAGACAGGGGAAAGACTTGTGTTCAGAAGAATTTTCGACCGCAATAATTTTCTGATGTAATGAGGAAGTGGGTTCTGTGGGATCTGTTTCTTGAGCAAGAGGTGGGTCAAACAAATTAGGTGTCAGCAGTAGCATATTGAGGGGACTATGATCGTCACATCATGAGATTTGAGTTAGCTATGGAAAAGGCAATGAGCATATCCAAAGTAAAAAAAATTAGTTAAGAGAGGGCTCATTTTAACTGTGTGTGTAAGGATCTAGCATTGGCAAACTGGAATCAAGGATATACAATGGGATACTTTTAAAGAGATGGTAGCTCAGGTAGAGTCAGGGTACAATCTCACAATGGAAAAACTCATGCCAGCAAATATAGAGGCAAATAGATTAAAATGAAGCAGAAAAACATGAGGACTGGGCTGAATACAGAAAGTTCAGAAGTGAAGTTAAAAACAAAAGAAGAGAAACAAAGAGAGACTATGAGAAGAGACTAACAGCTAGCATAAAAAGGAAACAAAAATTTTCTATAGACATACAAAAGAGTAAAAGAGTGATAAAGGCAATGGGACTAGTTGGGAACTAAAGAGGGATTTGTGTGTGGTGCATAGCTGAGGTGTAGTGCCTACTTTGTACTCTTTACTATACAAAAGATGCTGCCCATGGTATTCAGAGAGAGGAGTTAGTTACAGAGTCATAGACTAATACAGCATGGAAACAGATCCTGCATTCCAACTCGTCGACGCCTACCATGTTCCCAAACTAAACTAATCCTACCTGCCTGCATTTGGCCCATATCCCTCCAAACCTTCCCTATTCATTTATTTGTCCAAATGTGTGTTAAACATTGTAACCATACCTGCATCTAACACTTCCTCTGGCAGTCCATTCCACACACTAATTACTTTCTGTGTAAAAAAAGTTGCCAATCATGTCCTTTTTAAATTTTTCTCTTCTGATCTTAAAAATATGCCCCCTGCTTTTGAATTCCCCCACCTTAGGGAAAAGACCTTTGCTATTTACCTTATCTATGTCCCTCATGATCTTATAAACCTTTATAAGGTTATCCCTCAACCTCCTACACTCCAGTGAAAAAAAGTCCCAGACCATCCAGCCTATTTTTATAACCAAACCTCCATTCCCAGCAATGTCCTAGTAAATCCTTTCTGAACCATCTCCAATTTAATACTATCCTGCTAATAACAGGGCAACCAGAACTGAGTACTCTAGAAGAGGCCTCACCGATGTCTTGTACAACCTCAACATGACATCCTAACTCCTATACTCAAAGGTGTGAGCAAAGAAGGTAAGTGTACCAAATGCCTTCTTAACGACCCTGTCTACCTGTGATGCAAATTTCAAAGGACTAATCACCTGAACCCCAAGGTCTCTCTGTTCTACAACACAAAACAGGGCCCTACTATTAATTATCTAAGTCCTGTCTTTCTTTGTTTTACCAAAATGCAACACCTCACATTTATCCAAATTAAACTCCATCTACCACTCCTCAGCCCGTTCACCCAATTGATCAAGATCTCTTTGTAATCTTACAGAACCTTTCTCATTGTCCACTGTAACATCAATTTTGGTGTCATCCGCAAACTTATGAACAATGCTTCCTATATTCTCATCCAAATCATTTATATAAATGACGAATAAAAGTGGACTCAGTATCGATCCTTGTGGCACAGGCCTCCAGTCTGACAAAAAATTCTCCACCATCAACCTCTATCTCCCACTGTAAAGTCAATTTTTTATCCAATTGGCCAGCTCACCCTGAATGTCATGTGATCTAACTTTACCGATTAGTCTACCATGCAGAACCTTATCAAAGACTTTACTAAAGCCCAAGTAGACAACATTTACCGTTTTGCCCTCATCTATCCTTTTGGTTACTTTCTCAAAAAATTCAATCACATTTGTGAGACATAATTTCCCTCGCACAAAACCATGCTCACTATCCCTAATCATTCTTTGCCTCTCCAAATTCATGTAAATCCATCTTTCAGAATCACCTCCATCACCTTACCCACGACCAATATCAGACATAGAGGTCTATAGTTCCCAGGCTTCTCCTTACAGCCTTCCTTAAATAAAGGCACAACATTAGCCACCCTCCAGTGCTCTGACACCTTACTCATGGTTGTAGATGATACAGATATTTTTGCTAGGTGCCCCTGCAATTTCCTCACTACCTTCCCATGATGTAATGGAATACACTTGATCAGGTCCCAGAGATTTATCCATCTTTATGTTTCTAAGACCTCCAGTGCTTCCTCTTCTGTAACATGAACTGTTTTCAAAATATCAATACTTATTTCCCCAAGTTCTCTAGCCCCAATTTCTTTCTCCACAGTAAAAACTGACATGCAATATTCATTTAATATCTCTTCCATCTCCTGAGGTTCAACACAAAGACAACCTCATTGATCTTTAAGGGGCCCAACTCGCTCTCTCGTTGCTCTTTTGTTCTTAATGTACTTGTAGAATCTCTTTGGATTATGCTTAACCCTATTAGCCAAGGCTTTCTCATATCCCCTCTTTACCGTCCTGATTGCCCTTTTAAGAATGCCCTGAAATTCTTTATACTTTTCAAGAGATTCATTTGATTCCAGTTGTCTATATCTAAATTATGATTCTTTTTTTATTCGTGACGAGAATCTCTATATCTTTATTTATCCATTGTTTCCTAATCTTAATAACCATACCTCTCACTCTAACAGGAAAATAATGCTTCTGAACTTTCACTATTACACTTCAGAAACCTCCAACTTGTCAGTCATCCCTTTACCTGCGAACAGTGTACTCCAATCAACTTTTGAAAGTTGTCTCGTGACATTAAAATTTGCCTTACTCCAATTAAGAACTAACATTTATGGAAAGCTTATCCTTTTCCATAACTATTTTAAAACTAACAGAATTATGATCACTAGTCCCAAAGTGTTCCCATATCATCACTTCAGTCACTTGCCCTGTCTTATTTCCCAAGAGAAGGTCAAGTTTTGCTCCTGCTGTAGCAGGAATATTTACATATTGATAAAGAAAACTTTCTTGAACATATTTAACAAATTCCTCACCATCCAAACATTTAACACTATGGCAGTCCCAGTCAGTGTTTGGAAAATTAGTATCCCCTACTATTACAACCCTATTAGATATATCTGAGATCCGTCTACATATTTGTTCCTTAATTTCCCTTTGACTACTGGGGGTCCTATTGTGCATTCCCATCAAGGTGATCATCCCTTTCTTATTTTTAATTTTAACTCATATATTTTCACGAGACAATCCCTCAGAAATATCGTCTCTAATTGTAGTCGTAATGTTTTCCTTAGTCAGAAACTCCACTCCCCCTCCTCTCTTGCCTCCCTTTCTATCTTTCCTATAACATCCAAAACCTGGATTGAGACACTGGATGGGCTAAATGTTGATTAAGAGGAGGGCTATACTACTGAGGGGAGTAAGCTTGGAAATTGTGAGCCAGTCTCTCATCATCTGAAAAATATCCTGCTTTTTCTTTACATTTCTACTAAGAGGATAATTTCATAGCTCTGTACATTATGTTCCATTGGCCACGTTCTTGACCACTCACTTAAACCGTCTATATCCTTTTGCAGCCTTTTTGCGTCCTCCTCAAAGTCTATATTCCCATCTAGATTGGTATTGCCAACAAACTTGGATACATTGCCCCATCATTGTAATCATTACAGGTGTAGATTTTAATAGCTGAGACCCAAGCAGTGATAGTCAAACTGAAAATTATCCATTTATTCCTACATGGTTTGTTAACCTTCACTCTGCGCAAATATAATAACACCAATCTAATGGGCCAAATTCACTGCTGTGCATCAGTTTATTGAATACATTTTGAAAATCCAAATACACTATACAAGTTGGCCCCCCATTCACACTGCTAGTTGCAACCTCAAAAACCTCAGAACAGATTTCTGAAATACTGTGATAGCAAGAACTGCAGATGCTGGAGTCAGAGATAACATAGTGTGGAGCTGGAGGAACACAGCAGGCCAAGCAACATCAGAAAAGCAGGAAAGCTGACGTTTCAGATTGACACCTTTCTTCTTCAGAAGTGTAAGAAAGGCAAAGTCACAGTGATCATGAGGATTTCAATATGCAGGTGGACTGGGAAAATCATGTTGGTAGTGGATTGCAAGAAAAGGAGTTTGTAGAATATCTACGAGATGGCTTCTTGGAGCAGCTCTCGGCAATACTGGATTTAGTGTTGTGCAATGAGGCAGACTTGATAAGGGAGCTGAAGGTAAAGGAACCTTTAGGAGGCAGTGATCATAAGATGATAGAATTTACTCTGCAATTTGAGAGGGAGAGGATAGAATCAGAGGTAATGGTATTACAGCTGAATAAAGATGACTACAGAGATATGAGGGAGGAGCTGGGCAGAATTGACTATAAGAGGAGGCTAGCAGGAAAGACAGTGGAACAGCAATGGCAGGATTTTCTGGGAGAAATTCGAGAGACACAGCAAAAATTCATCCCTAGGAGAAAGAAGCATGGTACAGGGAGGATAAGGCAACCACGGCTGACTAAGGAAGTCAGGGATAGCATAAAAGCAAAAGAGAAAGCATACGATGTGGCAAAGGGCAGTGGGAAACCAGAGGATTGGGAAGCTTACAAAGACTAACAGAGGGCAACAACAAAAGAAATAAGGAGGGAGAAGATCAAATATGAGGTTAAGCTAGCCAGTAATATAAATGAAGACTGTAAGAGTTTCTTTAAAAAGGTATATAAAGGGCAAAAGAGAGGCAAAAGTGGACATTGGACCACTGGAAAATGACTGTGGAGCGATGGTAGTGGGGAACAAGGGAATGGCTGAGGAACTGAATAATTACTTTGCGTCACTCTTCATGGTGGAAGACACGAGTAATATCCCAAAAATTCAAGGGAGTCAGGGGGCACTGCTGAGTATGGTAGCCATCTCCAAGGAAAAGTTGCTAGTAAAACCTGAAGGTGGACAAGTCACCTGGACCAGATGGACTACACCCCAGATTTCAAAAGGAGATAGCTGAAGAAATAGTGGAACCATTAGTGGTGATCTTTCAGGAATTCCTCGAGTCAGGGAGGGTCCCAGAGGACTGGAAAATTGCTAATGTGACACCCCTGTTTAAAAAGGGAGTAAGACAAAAGATGGAAAATTACAGGCTGATTAGCCTAACCTCGGTTGCGGGCAAGATTTTGGAGTCCATTGTAAAGGATGAGATTTCTGAATATTTGGAAGTGTATACTAAAATAGGGCAAAGTCAGCATGGTTTCGTCAAGGGGAGGTCATGCCTGACACATCTGCGAGAATTGTTTGAGGAAGTAACAAGCAGGGTAGACCAAGGATGTTATCTACCTGGACTTCAAGAAGGCTTTTGATAAGGTGCCACAGAGGAGGCTGCTGAGTAAGATAAGGTGTTAGAGGCAAGGTACTAGCATGGAGAGAAGATTGGCTGTCTGGCAGAAAGCAGAGAGTAGGGATAAAGAGGTCTTTCTCAGGATGGCAGCCGGGGATGTGTGGTGTTCCGCAAGGGTTGGTGCTGGGACCACAACGCTTCACTTTGTACATTAATGTTCTAGATGAAGGAACTGTGGGCATTCTGGCTAGGTTTGCAGATGATACAAAGGTAGGTGGAACGACAGGTAGTATTGAGGAGGTGGCGAGGCTGCAGAAGGATTTGGACAAGTTAGGAGAGTGGGCAAAGAAGTGGCAGATGGAGTACAACGTGGGAAAGTGTGACGTCATGCACTTTGGTAAGAAGAATAAAAGCATGGACTATTTTCTAAATGGGGAGAAAATTTAGAAGTCTGAAATGCAAAGAGACTTGGGAGTTCTAGTCCAGGATTCTCTCAAGGTAAATTTGCAGGTTGAGTCAGTAGTCAGGAAGGCAAATGCAATGTTGGCATTTATTTTGAGAGGACTTGAATATAAAAGCAGGGATGTACTACTGAGGCTTTATAAGGCTCTGGTCAGGCCACATTTGGAGTATTGCATGCAATTTTGGGCCTCATATCTCAGGAAGGATGTACTGGCCCTGGAGCAGGTTCAGAGGAGGTTAAAGAAAATGGTCCCAGGAAGGGAAAGCTTAACATATGAGGAAGGTTTGAGGACTCTGGGACTATATTCATTGGAGTTTAGAAGGATGAGGGGGGATCTAATTGAAACTTTCAAAATACTGAATGGCCTGGACAAAGTGGATGTTGGGAAGATGCTTCCATTGGTAAGAGAGACTCGGACCTGAGGGCACAGCCTTAGAGTAAAGGGAAGACCTTTTAGAACGGAGATAAGGAGAAACTTCTTCAGCCACAGAGTGGTGAGTCTATGGAATTCACTGCCACGGAAGGCTGTGGAGGCCAGGTCATTGAGTACATTTAAGACTGAGATAGATATGTTCTTGATTATCAAGGGGATCAAGGGTTACGGGAAGAAAACAGGAGAATGGGGTTGAGGAACTAATCAGCCATGATTGAATGGCAGAGCAGACTCGATGGGCTGAATGGCCTAATTTCTGCTCCAATGTCTTATGGTCTTAAGAAGAATGTTTCTGAAGAATGGTCCTGACCCGAAACGTCAGCTTTCCTGTTCCTCTGATGCTGCCTGGCTGTGTTCCTCCAGCTCCACACTTTCTGAAATACTATGTCCCTTTCCTAAATCTATTTTGACTCTGCCCCAATATTCTATATTTTTAAATCCCGCCGTTATCACTTATTATGCATTCTTATGCATCTTTGATTGTGACTGCACTATGCTCCTTGTCTCTTCATCCTAGATTCTCAATGTAAAGAAAATGTTAACTAGAGAATGCGTCCCACATGGTTAAGCCTGCAGTGAAAGATTAAATGACGCTGTTCAAAGGAAAGAACAACACGTTCTCACCTGGACCAGCTCCGATACCTCCCTCCCCTTCCTGAACCTTTCTGTCTCCATATCCGGTAAGTATCTCAGCACTGACATCTATTTCAAACCCATCAATTCCCTTGATTACACCTCCCCTCACCCACCCTCTTGCAAGAATGCAATCCTTTACTCCCAATTCCTCTGCCTCCCGCATCTGCTCCCAAGGTGGAGCGTTCCACTCCTGCACATCCCAGATGTCCTCCTATTTCAAGGACTGTGACATCCCCCACTCTGGTGATTCACAAAGACTTCAACCACATATCTTGCATTTCTCGCACTTCTGTCCTCAAATTCCCTCCTCCCAAGAAAAATTAAGACAGAATCCCTCTAGTCCTCACATGCCACCCCACCAACCTCTGCATCCAGCGCATCATCCTCCGCCACTTCAGCCACCTAAAATCTGACCCCACCACCAAAAACATATTTCCCTCCCTACCGCTAACTGCCTTTCATATGACTACTCACTCCACGATCCCTCATTTGCTCCACACTCCCTATCAACCCCACTACATCTGCTACCTTTCACTGCAACCGCAGGAGGTGCTACACCTGCCTCTCCACCTCCGCTCTCACCTCCATCCAAGGCCCAAGACAAACATTCCAATATCCAACAGGGTTTCACCTGTACATGCTCCAACCTGATCTACTGTATCCTTTGCTTTCGATGTGGCCTCCTCTACATCGATGAGACCAAGCGTAGACTCGGTGACCGATTCGCAGAGCTCCTGCGCTATGTACACAATAATCGACAACACCTTCTGGTTGCCAACCAATATAACTTCCCCTTCCACTCCCTGGGTGCCATGTCCATCCTGGGCCTCCTCCAGTGCCACGATGATGACACATGCAAACTGGAAGAACAACATCTCATATTCTGCCTTGGGAGCCTATAGCCTGCTGGCTTGAACATAGAATTCACCAGTTTCAAAATCTCCCCACCCCTGGCCTCGTCCCATGTCCAACCCTACCTCTCATCCCTGCCTCCTTGACCTGACAAATCTGTCAATCTTCTTCTCCACATATCTGCCTCACCCTTGCCACTGACTAATTCCCACTATTCCTACCTGCATCCGCATGTCACCATCCCACCTACCTTCTCCCCGCACCACCCCACCCATCTTCCCTCTATTTATTTCCCAGCTCCCTTCCCCCTCCCTCCTGATGAAGGGTCCCAACCCAAAATGTTGGCTCTCCTGCTCGTCTGATGCCGCCTGACCTGCTGTGTTCCTCCAGCTCCATATTGTATTGGCAATTCTCCCAGGTGTCTTGCCAATATTTATCCCTCAAATACGATCCCTAAAAGCAGATAATCTAATCATTATCATATTGTTGTTTGTGACAGCTTGCCATGAAAATTTGGCTACTGCATTCTTCCATGACAAGAGTGAAAAAGGCAAGATTTTCACTAAGCCATAAAACTGAGTTTGTAGGTGAAATTGACTGGAAAGTAGGCACATAGCATATTTGTCCTGAGGTCCAATGTCATGACATTGCCTCTGGAACCACAAAGAACAAACTTCTGACATTGAGATCTTGGGACACCAATTGAGGTAATTAAAAGGTCAATTCACTTGAATTTTACAGGGAATTTTATGAATGGCATGGAAGACGATACAGTTCAGAGACCTGCCAAGTGAAACAAGTCAGCCAGGGAAGGAGGCAAGCGCTCACTGAATGGAGAAAAGTAGAATGTGGGAGGCAGGATTCATGAACAGAGCACTCAGTCCCCGGTAATAGATGATAGGAAAGAAGATGCCAGGAGTGTAGGGGCATGTGACCAGGATCACTATGGCCAGCGGCACTTGATTCTAGGAGAGGGCAGAGTTTGGCAGAAAGTTGAGGAATACGACATCCACACTTGGCCTCATTCACTCAGGTCTTGTGAATTCCACTGTGAAGGATGCCAGAAGAGCTATTCTGAGCTAACACTAACTGGACCACTGAAGTCACCCTATTGGACCTGATACTTGATAGCTCTTACCACTTACATACTTTAACTGGGCAGCGTCTATACCACTCATTGCTTAATTGACCTGCCTCTGCAAAGGTATGCGTAGCCAGCAGTCAAACTTAGAAATGGGAATGATATCAGCTTCCAGTGCCACTGTTGTAAGGGCAACATTGGAAATATGAAACAAGAGATTTTCTATCATTGATTACATCCGGGCGGTCAATTAACCTGGATTCTATTGGGCCATTCTGTATTTGTGACAGTGTCTAATGTCCCTGTGGTTTCTTTCATAAGAACATAAGAAATAGGAACAAGAGCAGGCCCTTCAGCCTCTCAAGCCTGCTTTGCCTTCAACAGGATCATGGTTGATCTAACATTCCTCATGTCCATTTTTCTGCCTTTTCCCCAAACCCTTGATTCCCCCACTGACCAAGAATCTATCTACGTAATCCTTAAACAGACACAAGGACTCTGCCCCCACAAATCTCTGCGGCTGTCTGATCCTAGACTCTCCCATGAGGGGAAACATTGTCTCAGTATTTATCTCATCAAGCTCATTAAGAATCAATGAGATGACCTCTCAATCTTCTAAACTCCAGGGAGTAGTGTCCCAACCTGTTTAATCTTTGCTTATAAGACAATTCCTCCAAACCAGGGATTATCCTAGTGAACCTTCTCTGAACTGCCTCCAATAAAATATTTTTCCTTAAAAAGGGGACCAATACTACCAGTACTCCAGATGTGGTCTCATCAGCACCTTGTGCAGTAAGACTTCCCTACTCTTATATTCCAATCCTCATGAAATAAGGGTCAACATTCCATTAGCCTTCCTGATTACCCGCTGCACCTGTGTGCTAGCATTCTGTGTTTTGTGTACAAGTTCCCCCTTCATGTTGCAGCTTTCTGTAGTTTTTCTCCATTTAAATAATACTGATCTTTTGTTTTCCTTTCTGAAATGAACTTCACATTTTCCCACATTATATTTCATTTACCAATATTTTGCCTTCTCACTTAACCAATCAATATCACTCTCTAAACTGTTTGTGTCCCCCTCACAACTTGTCTTTCCACCCATTTTTGTATCATCTGCAAATTTGGCTATGGTATATTCACTTCCTTCCTCCAAGTTATTAGTAATATTGTAAACAGTTGTGGTCCCAGCACTGACCCCTGTGGAACCCCACCAGTCACAGGTCACCAACCTGAGAAAGAACCCCTTATCCCCATTCACTGTTTCCTGCTCTTTAGCCATTTCTGTATCCATGCCAATATACTATCTCCAACACCATGGGCTCACATCTTAAAAATTAGTCTTTTGTGAAGTACCTTGTCAAATGCATTGAAGAAGTCCAAATACAACAGAGTTACTGGTTCCCTCTATCCATTCTGGTTGAGATTGCTTCAAAAAACTGTAATAAATTAATTAGACATGAAGCCATGCTTACTCTGCTTGATTAGATTATGATTTTCCAATGTTTCGTTATTACTTCCTCAGTAATTGATTCCAATACTTTTTCAACAATAGATGTTAGGCTAATTGGCCTCTAGTTACCCTCTTTTTGCCTCCTTCTGCTTTTGAAAAGGGGTGTCACATTCACAGTTTACCAAACTCCTGGTACTTAGCCAGAATCAAAGGGTTTTTAGAAAATTACAACAAATCCATTCACTATTTCTCTACCCACCTTAGTCCCATATTTTATATCTTTGGTTTGTGTCCGTGCAGTGTGAGCACTTGCATCCACTGAGTGCACTATAGTCCTGCGGACAGCTCCCACAGCTTTGCCAGACCATCCTGCCACAATTTCACCTGCATTTCCCAACGCCCTTCCCCTCACATCCTCGTATATTTTACCAGTACCAAAATGTCCCATAATTCTTCCCCCAAGAGTTGGTGACCCTGAGGAATGGACCAGATGACCCAGAAGATCCGAAGAGGCTGCATGTTCCTGAGGTAGACTAGGTGGGAACAATGCCTCAGGGATCCAGCACTGTGGTCAAAAGCATAAAACATCCCAATTCTCATGCTAAACCATGCCACCTGATGCCCCATGACCCATATCATAGCATCTCATTCTGTCTGCACCTCCATATACACTCAGTTATCGCCATGGCTACTTACAGCCCCAGTGCCAATTCACGTCAATGAATTCATTCACTATCCGCCACCTTTTGCCCTTCTCTCTCTTCACACGCCAACTCATCCAGAATGCAACATTGGTAAACCTCAGAAGGAATACTGACAGTGTCTTTAATTGTGTCACTGTTGGAAAAGAAGAATAATAACAAAAGAATACTCAATACATTAAAGTTAATTCAATGAATCATTGTTTAACATTTAAGAGTCTAATCCTCAAAATCAAACATTTCAATTCAATAACAGTTGGAGCTGTGCATTAAAATGCACACTTGCTAGGCACCATTGTGAAAACAATATTTTGAAAAATCAGCCTAAACCTGACAAGTGTTTTTTTTTGATTTTTTTAAAAATTCATTCACGGGATGAGGGTATTACTGGACAGGCCAGTATTTATTACCCATCCTAATTCTCCAGAGGTCACTTAAGTATCCACCACGTTGTTGTGGGTCTGGAGTCACATGTAGTCCAATCTAGGTATGGATAACAGTTTCCTTCCCTAAGGTACATGAATGAACTAAATGGCTTTTTTTGATAATTGACAATAGTTACATGGTCACCATTAGACTCCTACTTGTAGATATTTATCAAATGCAAATACCACCATCTGCTATGGCTGATTTGAAGCTGGATCCCCAGAACATTACCATGGTCTCTGAATTAATAGTCTAGCAATAATACCACTAGGTATTAGCCACCACCTTCCCTTATGTGAACTGGCATTCTGAAACACCAAGCATTCGTATGACTGCCCTGTAATGCTGCCATACTCTCTTGCTTTGTAAGCCTACATTTCCCTCTCCCAAACTTTACCCCTTCCCATTTGTTTAAAGTTCTCTCTACAGCCCTAGTTATTTGATTTGCCAGAATGCTTGTCTTAGAGGGCTTCAAGTGAAGTCTGTCACACCAGAACACCTCCCTTCTACCCCAGTACTGGTGCCAGTGCCCCATGAACAGAAAATCATTCCAGCCATACCAATCTTTGACCCATGCACTTAACTCCTTGTCTTTACTTTACCCTTGCTAGTTTGTCTGTGGTTCAGATAGTAATCCAGAAATTATCATCTTGGAGGTTCTGTTTTTTTAATCTAGTTCCTAACTATTCAAAATATTTCAGCAGAATCTTCCTTCTAGACCTATCAATATTGTTGGTACCCTAATGTGGATGATGACAACTGATCCCTTCCCTCCCACTCCTAGTTCTTATCCAGCCCCGAAGCGATGTCATTAATCCTGGCACAAGGCAGGCAACACAGCCTTTGGGGCTCATGCTCATGGCTGTAGACAACGTCTTGTATCCCTCTAATTATATTCCCCTTTCACTACTTCATTCTTATTTCCTGCCCCACTTGAACGGCTCCCTGTACCAAGGTGCTGTTGTGGGTTTGTTCATTCTACTGCAGTCCCCACTCTCAGCTTGCAATAACCTCATTACTGTTGCACAATTGCAGGGACCAAGGCTCCTTAATTACAACCCCTGAATTCTTATTCCTGTCTCATCTGCATTCATATCCTGTTGTCCTTGAACACAGACCAATTTTGAATTACTTAGTCTGAGAAAGATGCCCACAACTGCAATCTACCATCACAACCATTGGTGCATAGGACAGAAGGTATGGCAACTGGGAGGTGGGAATGTGGCAGATAGTCCTGGTGCTCCTTCATCACAGAGAGTTAGGGAAGCACCCAGCAGGAGGAGGAACCACACACAGGCCTCTCAGAAGTTTCCACTCAGGACACACCAGAGTTAGCATGGACCTCCACAACCACTCTTCCTGCCCTAACTGACCCTTGAACATTCAAGCAAAAGGGGGGAAGTTACCTCTGGCAATACAAACACCCCTGAGTTGACTGACTAAATCTCCGGGGTCAATGAGTTCCAGATTCCCACTGTTGTCTCCCCAACCCCACCCTCCCAGCAAAAATATTTGGTGCTCAGCGTTTGAAATCAAGTCCCCTCCACACTATTTTGACTAAACTAGAAACTTTCTACATTGTGGCAAAACTTCAGGTGTTGGTACCCTCGGAATCAAATCCACCTCTACATCTCTCTTCCTAAATATTTGTCAACACTGAAAACGTCATCATCAGTGTCAAAGGCCACAACTGTGGCATCATTCAGTGTTTGTTGGGATATTAAATATTTTATCAAACATCATATTAGGAGCTCTTCCTTCTTAAATAAAAGTAAAATAAAAGAGATTGTTTTGGTGATCTTACGTGAGCATTCAACATAGAATTAACCATGCAAAAAACACATTGATCTCAGATGCAGCCTTGCTACTTTGTGGGTTGATCTTGTACTTTGCTGTTTGACATTGTAACCTCAAACTGAAAAAGGTTGTTTGACAATATCATTGGAATTCTCGGATGAAAGATATTTCACAATTGTATTTCCAAGTTATGACTGTAGCTTACAAAGTATAAGGGTGTAATTTGTTAATTATAACTTATGCTTCATTGCAATAAGTGGACACTAAATTTAACAATAAATTGTGATGAGGTATCTCTGGTGTCAAAGGATTGGGAATCTCTACAGGGTATGTTGTAGTATCAACAACGCTTGGTACCAATATGAATTGATTTTTATTTTAGTTCATTTGTGAAACGTGGGTGTTGCTGGCTGGGCCAAATGTTATGGCCGTCCATAGCTACCCTTAAGAAGGTAGTGGGTGAGCTGCCTTCTTGAACTGCTACAGTCCATTTGGAAAGATTGATCCACAATGCCATCAGTGAGGGGAGATCCATGAATTTGACCCAGTGACGGTGAAGGAACAGTAATATATTTCCAAGTCAGGATGGTGAGTGACTTGGAAGGGAACTTGCAGGTGGTGGTGTTTGAGTATATCTGCTGCCCTTGTCCATCTAGATGGTAATGGTCATCGGTTTGGAAATTATTGTCTCAGGAGCCTTGGTATTTATTTTTGAGGGGGAAGCAAGGGCCTAGTGGTATTATTACTAGACTGTTAATCCAGAGACCCAGATAATGTCCTGGAGACCTGGGTTCAAATCCTGTCACAGCAGATGGTGGAATTTGAATTCGATAAACATCTGGAATTAAGAGTCTAATGATGACCGTGAATCCATTGTCAATTGTTGGGGAAAAACCCATCTAGTTCACTAATGTCCTTTAGGAAAGGAAACTGCCATCCTTACCTGTTCTAGCCTACATGTGACTCCAGACCCACAGCAATGTGGTTGACTCTTAACTGCCCTCTAGGCAATTAGGGATGGGCAAAATATTCTGCCTAGCCAGCAACACCCTCATCCCATGAATGAATATAAAAAGCTTGTGAAGCGTTGGGTTTTTTTAAAAGTTGGAACAATAGAAACAGCCTGAATGGGTGCGGTCAAGCTCCCAGTGAACCAGGATTTTTTTTAGTTTTAGCTTTCAGTAGCAGGTGCTGGGCCTTGAAGCTGGATGTGGAAGCTCTTTCTCCTCGCTTTGTTACAGGTAAAAGCTGGGATTCTCTTCCTGCTGCTAGAATTGCATGTGACACAATCTATTTTGCTGAAATTTACCTTTGCCAGAGCTGTGTTTAGGGGATGTTACTATATTGGAACAGTTAATTAGTAGTAGTTAATATATCTTGTTACAGACCAGGCCAGGCCCCCTCAACATATATTAAGAAGGTAGCTCAGACCCTAAGTTTTTCTTATTTTAAAGATAAATGTGAGGTGTCGTGCTCCAGGTGCAATTTGATTGGTCAAACAACTTGACATTAAGCAAAACACAATTTATTCAAACACTGTAGTTAAAGTACAACAAAAGAAAGAGACTTGGAATCACGTAACTCTACTGGAAAACTTAACAGATTAATAGATTATTTTGCTACTAAACAGTAACTCTGCCAATATAATAACATCTCATAAACGTACCCTTGGCAAAAGGCAAATTCAGAAAACAGATTGTCTCATGTGCAGTTGTCTTATCCAGGAGGAAAGAACATCTATAGACAATTCTGAGAGACAGAATGTAGTCGTAGGGAGAGATTTACTACCTTCCAACTCTGCTAAGACCCCAGCAACAACTGCCTAAAAATCTTGGATCTGTGTGAGCTTGACTACACCCACTCAGGCTGCTTCTATTGTTCCAACTTGAAAAGGACCCCAAGGCCTCACAAGTTGTTTATCTTTTCATAGATTACTTGTTGCCTGTCCCCCAAACTCTCTCTCTAAAAGAAACCAGGACAAAACACACCTCTTAAAGCCACAGCATTGTCACAATCTATTATTTTGTTACGCATTTCAATAAAGTTACAGTTTAACCAATTCTTCCTTTTGTTTTTTATTTCATCTGTACGTTTACTGTAGTATAAAAATAAAATGTGTTTTGCTTAACGTCAAGTAGTTTGACCAATTGAATTGCATCTAGAATGCAAAGCTTTACACTTACCTTTTAAAGAAGAAACGGTTGGGGTCTGGACTATCTTCTTAATATATTTTGAGGGGGTTTCGACTGGTCCATAACAAAGCACTTCTACACACAAAAGATAGCAGAGGTTTGGGACGCACTTCCACAAATGGCTAGATCAGTTGTTGGCTTTAAATGTGAGACACATAATGTTTTGATAAGCAAAAGTATTAAGGGATATGAACAAAAGGCAGGTACATGGAGTTAGGCCACAGATCAGCCATGATTGCTTTGAATGTTGGAACAGATTTGAGGGACTGAACGGCTTTCTCCTGTTCCTATGTAGATGGTAAAAGTCAGAAGTTACACAACACAAGGTTATAGTCCAGCAGGGTTTATTTGAAACCACAAGCTTTCACCTGATGAAGGAGCAGTGATTTCAAATAAACCTGTTGCACTATAACAGGTGATGTGTGACTTCTGACTTTGTCCACTCCAATACAACACTGGCAACTTCACATCATATATCAATAGTAAACACTGCTACTGAGCATCAGTGATGGAGAGTGTGAATGTTTGTGGATTGGGTGTCAATCAAGTAGGTTGCCTTGTTCTGGATGCTGTCAAACTTTTTGAGTGATATTGGACCAGCACTCATTTAAGAAAGTGGGGTGTATTCCGTCATATTCCTGATTGTGCCTTGTAGACAGGCTTTGGGGAGTAAAGAGGTGAGTTACTTGCAGTAATATTTCCAGCATCTAACCTGCTCTTGTAGCCACTATATTGAAATGGCTTGACCAGTTCAATTTGTGATCATCGATAACCACCAGGATATTGATATAAAAGATACTCCTTCTTCTGGTACGTCTTTCACCAGCTGTTCTTTAATCCATCTACAACAATTTTTGTTGGAGCTAGTATGGCCCTAGCACATAACTAATCAGCATTTTTGTAATTAAGTTAGATTTTCGGACTCTGTTGTAAAGTTCCTTTTTGTTTGTTACGATTGCTCCACATGCATCTGGGTTAAAATTAAGAGCAAAGGGAATCTTACCACTTCCAAATACAGCAGCAAATTTGCAAAATTGCCAATGTCTTGATCACTGGGGGCAGCATGGTGGCTCAGTGGTCATCACTGCTGTCTTACAATGCCAGGGTCCCAGGTTTGATTGCAGCCTCAAATGACTGTCTGTGTGGAGTTGGTACATTCTCCTTGTGTCTGCAAGGGTTTCGTCCAGGTGCTCTGATTTCCTCCCACAGTCCCAAGAAGCGCAGGTTAGGTAGACTGGCTATGCTAAATTGTTCAGGGATGTGTAGGCGAGCTGAACTAGCCATGGGAAATGCAGAGTTATATATGGTAGGGAAGTGGGATTGAGTGGGATGCTCCTCAAAAGTCAGTGTGGACTCAATGGGTCAAATGGCCTGCTTCCATAGAACCGTAGGGATTCTACGATTCTATTCTACTTGACATGCACATTCTCATTTTCACAATTAACGTTAATGTTTCAACATCTCTCCAAAGTGATTTCTTCAAATTTGCTTGTGTTGGCTGGGAGAATTTGCCTCAAGTCCCCTGATAGAATCAAGGGAAAGCGTCCCATATTTTTCTTATTTTCTTTGATATTTTTGAGTCAATGATGTAAAGCCTCAAGACTTGTCTTTTGACATGGTACATTTATTTGTTCGAGATAATAACTTTAACATCTTTTAACATATTGGCCTTGGGCTCAGGAAGACTCAGCTTTCTTAATATTGCATGTCAGTGTCTCCTCATTTTGCATGTTAACTGGTAATTTGAAGGCAGATTGAGATATCTGACCTCGACACAAGATGCAATTCCTTCAGCTAATACTGCTTGTGCAATATGCTGTGATCTGAACCTGATTAAGACCAAAGAAATGAGAAGGGTTTTCCTGTGCCATCTAAGAAAATCCTATTGCCATTATGATCATTAATAACCTCCCTTGTTCCTCTGTCTCCAGCAACCTCTCAGTACTTTTTAACCTTATCCTCACGAACAAACTCTGCAAGTACTTCTTTGTTATAACTAGTTTGCCTGAGGAGCTTTAAAATACTCCAATGAATGCAGGAAGATGTAAATCCCCTAAGACATGCCCCTTTGAGCCAAGGATTTCTAACAGCAAGATTGGTTGAGCTTGATCCAAGGACCTCAAACAACTGCTCAAAGGTTGTTCACAATAGACAGGATACTGCCCATAATACCGGGCAAGTGCTTGCAAAATTCAGAATGCAAGGTCCATCATTTGATGCGATTTTCAACACTTGCTGAACATTCCTGACTGTGTTCAGAATAACACCAAGAACAAATTAGGACTATCAGATTATCACAGCTCACAATGTGGCTCATTTATACTTGCTAGAAGCAAAATACATATATGTACAGGAACCCTGTCCTTTGCAAGACAGAATTATATTCAAGCATTGCTCTTTATTTTAAATTGAGCCATATCATGGAGGATAACAGTTTCCTGGTGCATTCTCTATGGCAACACCTCAATGAATCAACACTATTTTCTTCGCCTCCGCCGCATCTGCTCCCAGGATGAGACATTCCACTCCCGGACATCCCAGACGTCCTCATTCTTCAAGGACTGCAACTTCCACCCCACAGTGGTCGAGAACGCCCTCGACCGTGTCTCCCGCAACTCATCCCTCACACCCCGTCCCCGCAATAATAACCAAAAAAGAATCCCCCTCGTCCTCACGTACCACCCCACCAACCTCCGGATCCAACGCATCATCCTCTGACACTTCCGCCATCTGCAATCCGACCCCACCACCAAAGACATTTTTCCCTCCCCACCCTTATCTGCTTTCTGGAGGGACCACTCCTTCCGTGATTCCCTTTTCCGCTCCACACTCCCCTCCAGCCCCACCACACCCGGCACTTTTCCCTGCAACCGCAGGAAGTGCTACACCTGCCCCCACACCTTCTCCCTCACCCCAATCCCAGGCCCCAAGAAGACTTTCCATATCAGGCAGATGTTCACCTGCACATCTGCCAATGTGGTATACTGCATCCGCTGTACCCGTTGTGGCTTCCTCTACATCGGGGAAACCAAGCGGAGGCTTGGGGACCACTTTGCAGAACACCTGCGCTCAGTTCGCAACAAACAACTGCACTTCTCAGTCGCGAACCATTTCAACTCCCCCTCCCATTCCTCAGACGACATGTCCATCCTGGGCCTCCTGCAATGCCACAATGATGCCACCCGAAGGCTGCAGGAACAGCAAATCATATTCAGCCTGGGAACCCTGCAGCCCAATGGTATCAATGTGGATTTCACAAGCTTCAAAATCTCCCCTCCCCCAACCGCATTCCAAAACCAGCCCAGCTCGTCCCCGCCTCCCTAACCTGTCCTTCCTCTCACCTATCCCCTCCTCCCACCTCAAGCCCCACCCACATCTCCTATCTACTAACGTCATCCTGCCCCCTTGACCTGTCCGTCCTCCCTGGACTGACCTATCGCCTCCCTACCCCCCAACCTACACTCACCTTTACTGGCTCCATCCCCGCCTCTTCGACTTGTCTGCCTCCTCTCCACCTATCCTCTCCTCTATCCATCTTCTATCCGCCTCCCCCTCTCTCCCCATTTATTTCAGAACCCTCTTCCCCTCCCCCATTTCTGATGAAGGGTCTAGGCCCGAAACGTCAAGCTTTCCTGCTCCTATGATGCTGCATAGCCTGCTGTGTTCATCCAGCTCCACACCTTGTTATCTTGGATTCTCCAGCATCTGCAGTACCTATTATCTCTAACACCATTTTCTCATTCAGTATAAATTCCTGCTTCCTTTGTAATTTATTATTCTCGCAACTGTAATGATGAATGCATGCAAAAAGCTTTGACAGTATGTCTCTTTTATAGTAATACTCACTTCTGTACTACAAAGCATCAGGTAGAACATTTTTAACTGATGCTGTGTCAAGATAGAATATCTGATTCAGATGAGAACAGCAGAGATAACAAACAGATGTAAGTGGACTTAAAAACCCAGAACTTTCTCATAGCATTGCAATAAAGTCAGAAAATTTCTAAAATCAGTCATCTATATGGACAGGAAGGGTTTAGAAAGATATTGGCCAAATGCTGGCAAATGGGACTAGATTAATGTAGAATATCTAATCGGCATGGATGAGTTGGAGCGAAGGGTCTGATTCCATCTGTACATCTCTATGACTCAAAAGTGTTTTTTTTAATCCCAATGTGGAATTGTGGTATACCTCAGGATCTGATTTTTTTTAAACTTAAAATCCCCCTATATTGTCATGAACCACGTCCAATCTTTAACAAGTTTAGGTACTCCCCTTTAAAATGATTTAAAATAACTGCAATTACTTTTCTCAATTGGTAAGTGGGTCAACTCTTTAACCAATGACAGTCAATTCAGTGGTATTTCCACAAAATCCATTCTTTAACTATTTTATACAGGGCTTTCTGACATTAAGGCATGATCTGGATATGGTCTCAGAATATGACCTGAACATTAAATGTGATAAAAGGAAAAAAAACTGTTAATTCTTTCATTCAATGTAAGGAAATACGACAACTCAGATGACATTATGTAAACATTCTATTTGGAGACATCATAATATTATACAGGAGCTCAATGTGCAACTATGAGCAGAGGACATGCCTAATTATGAAAGGGTTAAAAACTAATGGAGGCAAATACACAAAACACCTTTGTCCAATGTTGGTAATCCCTGCTCGGCACTTGTAAAAGAGAGACACAGCATTCGCTGTTTGATGAGAGCACTGAGATATGAAGAGACAGAATGTCAGAAGCAGCCCAAGGACACCTTGCTGACAAATGTCTGGGGCACTGAGAGCTGAGGTTTGTCTACGGCAGCTCCACACATTCCAGCCTGACAACATGAGCTGTGTTCTTCTGCAACTTGCTGCCCTACATTTAGCTCATGCTCCTAAAAAAATTGGTGTACTATTATTTACATAGCACTGCAGACAGAACTAGGTCTGAATGACACACACAGCAGCTAATCTTTCCAATGTGATGCCAGTGACAGAGTTTAGGCATTTTTCCTGTGGCCCTGTTCTGCTGTTTTTGTGTCAACATGATACAGGTGCAACATTGACACAGAAAAAAAAGCAAGATAATTTAGGAATAGTTTCATTTCATATGTTGCCAAATGGTGCAAAACCATATCAAGCAGGCCATTGTACCTTGTGTCAGTTTCTACACTACTTCTAGTGTAAGTGCTGAAAAAGTCAAATTTCATTTTCCCCACTGTCCTAGTGCTGGTGTGTCCTACTCCAGCTGAAGTTTGCTAGTTTCGGGCAGGCCTAAGGGTGTCAATAACCTGTAATACAGCTATTTGCAGAAATTGAAGCGAGTTCTAGCATGGTCCAGATCATCCTGAAATTTTTGTTTTCAAGTACATAAGAACTAGAAGCAGAAGTAGGCCATTCATCCCCTTAAGCCTGCTCTACCATTTAATATGATCATGGCTGATAGTATCTCAGCCTCAACTCCACACTCCTGTCCATTCCATTTCAACCTTTTCTAATTAAAATTCTGTCCATCTCCTTAAATTTATTCAGTGGCCGAGCATACACTGCACTCTGATGAAGTGAATTCTACAGGTTCGTAGCCCTTTGAGAGAAGTTAATTCCTCCTCATGCCTGTATTTAAATCTGCCACCTCTTAGTCTAAAACTACAGCCCTTAAAAGGTGAGTTTGTATTTTAGGATTCGCTACACTCTGCTGTTTCTGTTGATGCTATATACGTGTGATAATTAGATGACCGAATTTATTCTGTGACTAAACAGAAGAAAAGTTTAATGACTTTGTGCGAGGTGTGGCAGTCAATTTCTGTGCAGCGAGCTCCCACAAACTGCAAGGAGATAAATGACCAAACGAATCTGTTTAGATGATGTTTGCTGAGAGTAAAGTGTTGGCCAGGGTATCACAATATCATTCATACTCTTCTTTCAACAGTGCCACGGGATCTTTTGTGATCACTGAGGGCAAACAAGGCCTTAGTCTACTGTTTCATTTTAAAGACAACTGCTCTGAATAGTTGAACGCTCCTCAGCACGACATGGAAATGGCAGGAGTTACTGTAACAAAAAGCTGTTATACTTTTGCCAAAAAGCAGGGAAATATCAGAAGCACTAAAAATTCTTCGAAGTAGGCAATTACTCTTAAGGTTTGCATAATTACAAATATGACTGGGTTGCTCAAGAAAGAGGAAAGTTAAGGAATTTTGACTTGTCAACTTTCTCTCCATTGCAAGGAAACGGATTGCTTTTCCAGAAGTGGTTGGCAAAAATTCAGAGGGTTTATATACAAGTGGCTTGTATTTGAGAAATAATCTGCCTGCGGTGTTTTGGAGGGTAAATATCGAGAAACCTTTTCATCTGGTGGGAGGATCAGAAATAAGAGGGTATAATCTTAAAGTTAGCAGACTCGTCAAAACTGAAATCAGGATATACTTTTCCATTCAGTGGATAGTAGAAATCTGTAACTTTCTCTCCCAAAAGGCCATGAATGTCAGATCAATGCAGCTTTCAAGAATGAGTTTTATTTAAATAAATATGGGCAATCTGGAGGGTGGCATAGTGGTGAACACTGCTCCCTCATTGTGCCAGAGATCCAATTTCAATTCCAGCCTTGGGTGACTGTCTGTGTGGAGTTTGCATATTCTCCCTGTGTCTGTGTGGGTTTCCTCCTGCAGTCCAAAGATGTGCAGATTCGGTGCATTGGCATTGCTAAATTGCCCTGTAGTGTTCAGGGATGTGCAGGCTGGGTGGATTAGCCATGGTGAATACAGGGATAGGGTAGAGCACTGGGTTTTGCTGAGATGCTCCTCAGAGAGTCAGTGCAGACTTGATGGGCTAAATGGCCTCTTTCTGTACTGTAGAGATTCTATGGAGCAAAACAGGGTTGAGGACCAGGCCAGCCATGATCTAATTAGGTGGTAGGGCAGGCTAAAAGGGCTGAAATAGACACTCCTGTTTCTAATGTTCCTGCTTAAAGACATACATAAATGAAAACAGGGAAATAAAAGACAATTCTAGCTGAAAAGCTGACACTGGCACATTGGGCTGGACAGCCACTTTCTGAGGTGTAATTTCAATGATTTTGTTCATTTGATACAGAAACAAATTAAACACAACACAGCAGAAATTTGTTATAACAAACTCCCAACTTTTATTACATAAAAGAATTTACTACGACACAGAGAATGGTGAGCCCTGTCCACAGGACGAGCATTGCAGTGACTGATCTATGGAAGTGCAACATTGCCAGGAACAAGAGGAAGAAAAGGCATAGTTCCCTGTTAATGTAATCTGAGTAGATGGTGCAAGCTGAATGAGCCTATTTACATGGCATTGCTAGGCACTGATTTAAGTAGCTGCACAGACACACACAAATGTCTACGGAGGATTGTAAAACAATGGCATATGTGTACTCACATGAAACAGCACAAAGCCATGTATAATTGTACACAAATGCTGATCGCAGCGCTGTGTTGTGCAGCAAGTCAAGGAGACATTTCTCTGAGCATTGGACTCATTTATTTCACTTCCTAGTGGATGTGGTTTCAGGCTCAGCGTTTCCTTTATGTTGGTTTCTCAATTCAAACCAATCTTTCTCTGCCTCATTTTTCAGTCATATGGACAGGTTTGGAATACTAGCCAAGGGTTTCATTGATTTGCCAAGTCAAGTGGGTAGGATGTGGATAAGACAAGGAGTAGCATTGCAGCTCAAGTTCACTTTCATTCTTTTAGATGACGTGTACATTCATTCGTTGAAAGTTTTTACGATTTTGAGTAACTAATTCCTCTGTACTTTGATGCACAGAGCAGTGCAAAAATTGATCTTAGTTGAAACAAATCATATTTGAAAGTCAAATTTACATTTTTAGAAATTTAATGGAATAAAAATCAGATAATCCAGTCTAAATTTAAAGTCTTTAAAAACTCAAAGCCATTCACCCCGAGATAAAGTGGAAATAAGCTCTGGGGAGTGGCTGTGTTCATCATCTGTTCATGACCAAATATGTAACAGAAATAAAAAGGAGGATAAGGCAGATTTTAAATTTCTGAAATAAAAATACAACATTCTTGAGGCCAGTCAGTACCTTTGCAGGGAATGGACCACTCATCATTTGATGTGTGGATCCTTTGCCAGAATTGATGGGTATTCCAAATGAACAGTTTTGAAAAAGGACAATAATCTCAAACACATGTATGTTTAAACATTCTTCAGCAATACACGGCACTGATGACGCCATTTCTACACATCCAAATGTAGTATTGCTCTTCTTGTTTTAAGGATGTAAATGCATTGGAATGTTTGTCCTGGCTCTGTGCATTGGAACTTAATTTTCTACGATGACATCAACAGAAGAAAAAAATAGGTTACACTAAATGGGAGCAACATTTCCATGCTCCCACAGAAGAGGTAGTATGTGTATTTACTAGGCATTCAAACTGCAGCATCCCAGAACTATTTCTAATGGAAGAGAATCAAAGTCTTGTTTATCCTTCAGGTGAAAATGACCATGTTTATCATCTGGGATGTTTGTTGGGGTTCTGGTGAATGGGCAGCAGATTGCTTAGTCTGATTTGTGCACAGAAGGTTCTGCTGCATACACAACAGGATATCATAGATAAGCAAATTCTGGATGAGTTGCTTTCCTTTTAGTTCATTTATGGAGTCTGGATGTTGCTGGAGAGGCCAGAATTTCTCATCTATCACCAATTATCCGTGAGAAAGTGGTGGTAGCTGACAGGCTTTGAGGAGTTTCTGTCTCTAAACTGTTTTTGTAATGCTTACATGACTGGTCTAGTTCAGTTTCTGATCTATGGTAACCCTCCGGTGGCTCATACATGACCTGGTCTGCTGCTGACTGCAATGGTTTATTGCTTGTAGCAATTGGTTAAGATGAGAAAGAACATAGAACAGTACAACACAGGAAGGGGCCCTTTGGCCCATGATGTTATGCCAAACATGATGCCAAATTAATCTAAGTCCTTCTGCCTGCCCTTGGTCCATATCCCTCCATTCCTTGCAATATTCATGTGCTTATCTAAAAGTCCTTTAAACACCCCTATCGTATCTGCCTCTACGCCAACCCAGCAGAATGTTCCAGACTCCCACCACTGTCTGTGTAAAAAAACTTGCTCCTTTGAACTTTCTCACTCTCAGCGTAAAATCATGTTCCCTAGTAATAGACATTTGAACTCTGGGAAAAAGATTCTGAACGTCAACCCTGTCTGTGCATTTCACAATTTTATAGACTTCTATCAAGTCTCCCCTCAGCCTCCACCGATCCAGATGATTCAGGATGAGAGGCAGACAAAGTTGGGAGAGGTTGGGGTTTGGGGATATGCAGTGGAGGTGGGCCCCCTTGAAACGTTTTAGTGGACTCACAGGAGGGTCAGAACTCTCATTGAGAATCCTCATTTAGACAATGTTCTGATTCAAGATAACAAGCATGGGGCTGGATGAACACAGCAGGTCAAGCAGCATCATAGGAGCAGGAAAACTTGACGTTTCGGGCCTAAACCCTTCATCAGAAATGGGGGAGGGGAAGAGGGTTCTGAAATAAATAGGGAGAGAGGGGGAGGTGGATAGAGGATGGATAGAAGAGAGGATAGGTGGAGAGGAGGCAGACAAGTCGAAGAGGCGGGGATGGAGCCAGTAAAGGTGAGTGTAGGTAGGGGGATAGGGAGGAGATAGGTCAGTCCAGGGAGGACGGACAGGTCAAGGGGGCAGGATGATGTTAGTAGATAGGAGATGGGGGTGTGGCTTGAGGTGAGAGGAAAAACAGGTTAGGGAGGTGGAGATGAGCTGGGCTGGTTTTGGGATGCGGTTGGGGGAGAGGGGGGGGGAGATATTGAAGCTTGTGAAATCCACATTGATGCCATTGGGCTGCAGGGTTCCCAGACTGAATATGATTTGTTGTTCCTGCAGCCTTCGGGTGGCATCACTGTGGCATTGCAGGAGGCCAAGGATGGACATGTCATCTGAGGAATGGGAGGGGGAGTTGAAATGGTTCGCGACTGGGAGGTGCAGTTGTTTGTTGCGAACTGAGCGCAGGTGTTCTGCAAAGTGGTCCCCAAGCCTCCGCTTGGTTTCCCCGATGTAGAGGAAGCCACAACGGGTACAGCGGATGCAGTATACCACATTGGCAGATGTGCAGGTGAACATCTGCCTGATGTGGAAAGTCTTCTTAGGGCCTGGAATTGGGAGAGGGAGGAGGTGTGGGGGCAGGTGTAGCACTTCCAGCGGTTACAAGGAAAAGTGCCGGGTGTGGTGGGGCTGGAGGGGAGTGTGGAGCAGACAAGGGAGTCGTGGAGGGAGTGGTCCCTCCGGAAGGCAGATAAGGGTGGGGAGGGAAAAATGTCTTTGGTGGTGGATCTGATTTCAGATGGCGGAAGTGTCGGAGGATGATGCGTTGGATCCGGAGGTTGGTGGGGTGGTATGTGAGGACAAGGGGGATTCTGATTCATCTTTCTTGGATCCCAAATAGATGACCTCACAATTTTAGATAACAAGGTGTGGAGCTGGATGAACACTGCAGGCCGAGCAGCATCATCGGATGAAGGGTCTAGGCCCGAAACGTCAAGCTTTCCTGCTCCTATGATGTTGCTTGGCCTGCTGTGTTCATCCAGCTCCACACTTTGTTATCTCGGATTCTCCAGCATCTGCAGTTCCTACTACCTCACAATTTAACTTACTTTTCAATGTATATGTTAAAGACATAATGTAACACTTACATAGCAGTCACATGATATCGAGACTGAGAAGGGGATAGAATAACCTGTATTAGACAGCTACATTACAGAGATCAGTCTTATACATAATAGTGTGTGAACAATTATTTGTTTGAATTCTCAGGAGTTGAACAGTAGTAACTTTTGGGTAAGGCAGAGACCTAGATGCAATACACTAAGGGTAACAACAGTACAGTTTTAGGGAGCAGTCTTTCAGCCGTGCAAGACAGAACTTGGAGTCCCAAGCCTCTTGTCAGCCTAACTCATGAGGCCTGATCAACTAAAGATTACATTAGTAAAGATAGATAAAACCAACTCACTTAACCCACTGATGGTAATCTTTCATGTTTTCATTTATATCTGCCTCAATACCCAAGTCAACTATTCACGGTCTTTCAAATGGCTGAAATCTCCTAACCTTTTTTTCCATATTATCTCTCCTATTGTGACATCCTTATGGAGATTCTCAGTCCATCTGTACTGGCATGTTATGAGACACCTCTGGACCAGATGGGATGAGCTTGGGCCATGCCACAGCACCACAAAAACCCCTGAGTCATGTGTATATCTACATCATTTGTCATGAGTAATTGCAGAACTCCCACATTATCAATTTCAACATTAACCTCATCTCCTAATTCGGTGTCCCATACTACATGCAGTAAAACGAACCTCCTGTTGATGTCACATTGACTGGGTACTGCAGGAACCCAGACAATTTTTGCCTTTGCTTTCTAGAAAGTTCTAGTGTGAAAACGGGAGCTCAATGATGAATTGCTGCGGTAAATTAAATCACTAACTGCAGTAAATTGATGACAAGACATTCAAAAGCATGCCGCAAAGGAATCTTTAATCCAAGATAATGCTAACCTAACTCATCACTGTCAATAGTGTGAAACAGCACCATCTGCTGGCAAGCTCTATTTCTATTTCAAAATTATGTCCTAAGCTAAAAGCTATGCAGCCAAGATGCAGTGGCTAATACTGTGTTCAAGGCAAAAAAAAAAACTGAAATGTCTCCCTTAATAAACTCAAATTGTGGCAAAACTCAGTAAGCCTGCCTAACAAGTGTTGGCTGTAGGTTTGGGGAAAACAAGTGACCTCTGAAACAGTAAATAAAAAGGACCAGTGAATGATTTTCAACAAGATAGACAAGATTTTTCTCTCTCTCCCAGCAGCACTAATGTAGCTCTCATCCTAACCTAAAATATAAATGGCATCAAACGCTAAGCACAGGAAAGGGAGGAAGAAAGGAGGCCTGGGATGCTTATTCACTCCCAGCTTAATACCATTCTCCGGAAATGGGATCTCTCATCATAGCGTACACAATACAATTAAAACTGGAGAGATAAACACTCTTGCATGCTTTTTGCTGACAGAGTCTGGCACAATATAGAACTCGAAATGCAGCCCCTTTTCCTTAATTTGATTAAATTAACATCTTAAAAAAATTAATATCATGAAAGCAAAATATTGCGAATGCTGGAGATTTCAACCAAGAACAAAAAGCTTGTGAGAAACCAAAAAAGTCCACTGATATCCAGCCATAGTACTGAGCCCTATCTGGTCAAAACTATGAATGACATCCTGTGACTGCAATCATGGCTCTTTGTCACTACACATCCTTCAATAGTCTCAACTATCTCGTCTTCCTCTTCAGCTTCTCCTCCTCAATACTCACCACTCACCCATTGCAATAGACATCACACCGTTTCCAACAATGTTTCTACCACTTCACCATAACGTTATTATCTGGAAGCATAGGTCAGCTTCGGCCTCCCAAATACAATATGTCTAACTACTTCATCAATCTAAAGGCGCTATACTCTCTAACAGTCGTTGATTATCCACAAATGAGCCAAATTCTTCACCAGCATAATGCTGACAAAAAAAATGAAGTTACCTCAATTGGTTCCGACTAGCGATTTATAGCTCAGGATGAATCGTTGTCCGTCTCACCACTAGCCACTTCAAGTTGAACAAGATATTGAAATTTCTTAACTGCTTCATCCCAATTAAACTTCCCTCAACTCCATCTGCTCCCCACTGTCATCTAATCTATTATTTAAACTGCATTTGTGATCTCTACAGCATTGTTTTCCACTCACTTCTCCCATTCCCACAAGAAATGCTAATTAGTGCCTTCATTAGCCAGAACAGAAAATACGCCTTTGATGTGTTAGCTAATGTCACTGCCACAATGCTGCATAAGCCGAAATTCTTCAACAAATACTTCATCCTTACATTATCCCATCGACTTCCTCATTGCCTGTATGCATCTGACAAATTGGTTTCCATCATTGCTTTCAAATACTGTATCTTCATCCCGTTCTATTCCCCTGATTATGTTCTGGCACCAAATCTCAAAAAGAAACTTTTCCCGATCACTTTCTCCCAGTAATCCCCAGTGAGGACTGATTGCCACCACGATCCTGCTTTTTGGACTCCTTGTTAAATTCTCTACACCTTGTGCTCACTTTCCATGCAACAAATGCCTCAGATCCCCGGTCTTTAATTATGGCTTTTAGTCACCTACCCCAATACACGCTGTTTTCAAACTCCCTTATTGTGGCTTGTTAAGTATTACAGAAATGAAAGTTATTGAAATGTTGATTTATGTGAGTAATATATCAAGTTATCTTTGATTGTTGGATCAGCAAAAAATTCCAATTTATGCTGTTTCAGACCATGCCAGCTCTCCTGAGCAACCACTACAAACAACAATGAAGAAACTGCTCTATAACCATTCAACTGCAGGAAATTAATATCAGATTGTTTGACAATTGAGAAAGAATGGATAGAATTGAAACATTGGCTTCAACTCAGGGAGGTTTGCAAGTGAATGAGGAATCTCCCTGCAGATAATGAGAAAGTTATTCAAACACTGCATGCAAACAGACAATTGAACTTAAACCTCGATTCTGACTTTAACATTCAAACCACAGGGTTCCAAGCTCTCTGTATCACATCAGGATCACCTAGATGAAAGTACAACAGGGAGGGATTGTTTAATGTGCTGGGAGGACTTAAAATAGCAACATTGAGGAGCTGCATCCATACCTATGTAGAAGTCGACTGTTTATCACACTTCTTAGAGGATGTTCTTGTTGCTTGACAGGTGACTTTCAATTCTTGGAAGTCCATTCACTCAAAGTGATGAGCATTGCTGTGCTGTTAACTTTTGCTGTAGCATGGAAGCAATTGGGGCAGCTCTACTTTGCATCTCTGATGAGAAACAAGAGAACCAGCAACACGAACAGAACCAGGGGCAGCAGCATTATCACAAAAAGCAGCACCTGCTGCATTGCTGCCAAGCATACACCACTGTGTAAGTCAAAGGGGATGGACAGAGATCTTGCTGAAAGTAGGCAGGAGCACCAACACAAGCACAGGATCAGTTCCCAAGACACGCGAGCACCAGATCCTCAAAGTCTAGGGCTTTTTGTAGCAAGTCATTGCTGACATCTGTTAATTTGATTGGAAACAAACTTAACTGGATCTGCCATATAAATCCTGCGGCTACAGCAGGCTAGAATTTAGGAATCCTGCAATGTATAACTCACCTCCTGACTCAGCAAAGCCTCTCCATCACCTGCAAGACACTGATCATGAATGTGGTCAAATATTCTCCATTTGTCTGGATGAGTGCAACTTCTACAACACTCAGCATTATCCAGGACAATGCAGATTGCTTAATTGGCATCTTATACACAGCTTTAAATAATTACTCCCTTCAGCAAAGGTGCTCAGTGGCAGCAGTGTATATCATCTACAACACGCACTGTAGTACATCACCAAGGTTCCTTTGACAGCATCTTCAAAATGCTTGACCTCTATCATCTAGACGGATGAAGGCAGTCTCCACGCAACACATTATCTTGACTTGGCACTGTATCTCTGATTCTTCAAAGTTGCTGAATCAAAATCTTATAACTCCCTTTCTAATTAGATAGTGGATATAACTACACCATATGGACTGAAGAGTTTCAAACTGGCTCAATCACCTTCTTGAAGGCAGTGAAGGATGTGGAATAAATTCTAGTCTTTATAATGATGCTCATATCCCAAGAACTAATTCCAAAAATGCGTTCTGCCTGAAATTCTCCCTCCCATCAGATCAAGAGGACACACTGCCACTTTTACACCCACTGGCAAACAACAAAGGGCTCCCCCACTGCTAGATCTTAGCCATTCCCTAGGGTTCTATGCTGTCTTCTGCAAGGAGACAAAATACACAGCTAATTAAGAAAAACATATTGTACAGAAAGGAGGAAAGGACAACGTTTGAAAGCTGTCTGTGGGGTATGCTGTGAGATGGCACAAAGATGAGGGTGAGTGTAAGAGGTGTTGTCTTGGGGGAAATTAATGGAGCTGCAGGTATGTAGGACGCAGGATCATTGCACAGGAGATCGCTGGAAAAGTTGGTTTTCAACTTGATCCTCAGAGGTGACCTGCCACTCATTTTTTCTGTCCTCGAGCATCTTTGCTACTGTCTCCAAGTTGCAGGGGCTACACCCTTGCTGTTAATTTACTCAGATATTTCCATCCGCTGCTGCTTGGTTGAAGACGCTGGCCTTCTTGTTCCTATTCTTAGCAAACATCACCTCCCTTCAGTTCCTCAGATCCTACAGTAGGTCCTTCAAATACTAGTCCTAGATCTGGCAGGCTGAGGAAAGCAGGGTGGTCTTTCTGGGTCTCGTTTCTGTTTCTGACACCTTCCACAGATTTCATGCAACATCCCACCCACCTCTGATTAGCTAGGAACACGGAAGAAAAATACTAATACAATGACTCAGTTAAACAGCCGTGGCTAAGTCCCCTTCATTTCACAACCTGCTCTTGGCCTCCGTGTTGCATCTGCACTACCAAATGAATACAATATCCTGTATCAATAGCTTTAGGTCAAAACAAAAAGTAGGCTATTAACTGGATAGCAATTCTATGATCTGTGGTTCTCTGCTTGTTTCTACTTTGGTATGCTGAGGAAAAGATGCTCTACACAGTCTTTATCACATATTAGAGACATGGTTGAATTTATTTATAGGATTTGAGGTGCTTATATTTTTAAAGTGGTTCAAGCATCGGTAAAAAAAGGCAAGTTTTGTCTAGGTTTTTTTGTTTTGCTCTCATCAAGGCAATTCACAAGAAATACCAAAGAGAAACAGAAAATCAACACTGTATATGAGAATGCAGATTGGTTGGCAAGTTGACTCTCTGGTAGTGGCACACCATAAAGAATGTACCAGATGGATGATGACCAATAGTTAACTGCCAAGTTATCATTAAATTTCAAACCAGGCAAGTTGTTTCTGATTATTCAATGCATCGCCCGATGAAATGAGTAATTATTTTGTGGAATTGAAACTGCTGCAGTTTGTATACACGTTGCTTGTCTGCAAGGCGTAGTGTCTGGTGTATTAAAGCTTCCAGCCTGTGAGAGTGTGTCACACTGTCAGCCCAACAGATAATCTTAAACTGATTGTCAGTTTAATTCCTTGCACAATAAGATTATTTGGTAAATGCTAAGTCACAGTATTGTATCTAATGTTGAAAACTGCATTTTGAATTGTGCATGCATAGGCCATTACGTAAGGTCAGTACCTGGCTTGTTGCAAACATCCAAAGGGATATGCTGTTGGATGCAATCTGCCAGTCTTTGGAATGTATGGTAAACGCACCTAACATCACACTGGCACCGATATTCATACGCTACATCGCTCATGTGATAGGCAAAACGTCTTTTTGGCTTGACAGCAGCATACCCTTAGTGGGGAACACTGCTCATGTTTGCTCCTGCATTCTAACAGAGTGAAGCAGCTCGGTTCACCCGTTGCTCAAGTTGTTAGAAACCTTATTAGTCTGAAGTAAACTGAGTATGTTTCAGGGTCAAAAGTGATGTCATTCAGCCCGATCATAAGTTTGTTCAATGTACTGCCAGAAATTATATCATCCTGCAGGATGGCTTTGATCCACCTTATTTCATTATCAAGACTGCACAGTGAACAAACAGCTTGGACTCTATTTATGAGTTGCCAACAAGGCCAGTCTTACTGCAAACTACATATGTATATTGACCAGTAAAGATGGGCTTGCAGCATATCAGAGAAAAGTCCTTGCCTGATTTCAGAACTTGGTTAAGACATGCAGGGAAATTCTTGCATGCAGCTGCAGATTCAAATATAGTAAATGCATACTTATCGGAGATAGGCAAGAGGTAGGAAGTTGTGTATCAGTCCTTCAAAGAAAATTCCTCATGAGCCCAACAAAGACGTTTGAGAAGGTCCCAGGAGGGTGTTGTTAAAACTGAATACAGCTGGGAGAGTTGTTGAGTTGGTACAATTCATACACTGGTGGTGGATCTAGATCACCATAATGTGGTGCTGCAGTACAAATATTCATGGCTTGCTTGTGTGGTATGTTGGTGAATTGGCCGTCAATGTCAAATGAGCACATGGTCACAGCATTTCTTAGATTTAGATTCTTTTGTCATGTATAATCAGGTACTAGACAGCAGTGAAAAGTGTAAAATGTCGCCATTCCCTGCACCATCTTAGGTACAAAGGTACAAATCTTAGGTACAAGAATAGAAAAATATAGAAATAAGTTGAGTTCATCACTACAGTTCTTTATAGTATAAAGTAGAAAAGTAAAGAAATTAGAAGTTAGAAGTTAAACATTACAGTCCTTTCTTAAGCCGTGGGCCTGCCACTGCTCAACACTGGGCTTTCCCCACGAGGGCTCGCTCACCCCCGCACGAGGCACGTGTTCATGCGCTGTGTGAAGACCTGCCCGTGCTTACCAGCTGCATATTTCTATCAATATACAAGTCCCATATGGTCTTCACAAATCTACATGGAAAACCTGTTCATAACTTTGTTTCTATTATGCGGAATCGGTCATTGATAAGACAGGTTGTAAAAGGACATCATTTTTGTGTATTTGGGCAGCCCATCATATATATTACTTGGCAGCTCGTTGTTCCTACAGAAGTACAGCAAATGTTATTTTAGCTTACTTTCGAGTAAGGCAACCCTGTCGTGGTGAGCAGTGAAGTCCACTGGATACAGATTTAGAATTTAACATATACAAGGT
>JAHRHZ010000095.1:8255587-8401629 GCA_024137785.1 Ginglymostoma cirratum | reverse complement strand
TCTGATGCTGCTTGGCCTGCTGTGTTCATCCAGCTCTACACCTTGTTATCTCAGATTCTCCAGCATCGGCATTTCCTATTACCAGTGATGATGAAACCTTTGATAAAGCCACGGCGAGAACGGCCGGGAGGAATAGACATCTGGCTCCACCATGCTGCGGCGGCCGCCGCCACAGCATCCCCTCGCAACCATCTTCCTCCACAGCCTCAGAAAAGAAGAAAACGCGAACTTTAATTCAAAAGAGGAATAAAGAAATGAAACAAAGATGAGCGCAGAGCCGAACACTTCCTACCCTGTCATTGCTGCCTTCTTGCAATAAGTAATGATGATTTCAGGAATGTCACCGGTGAAAGCAATTGAGTTCAGAGTGGTAGATATTTTGCAGTATCAAAGTGTGAAATAACCTCTGCATTCAAATAGCCCTGTTGCCATCAGGAACTTTTCAGATGTTTCTTGGATGGGGCAGGAAAAGAAAGACACTGATCTAAGAAAGAAGAGCCTCTGTCAGAGACTTAATATTAAATTGTGTTCTGTTGATGGGAACTGAAGTTTTATTTGACTTTTGTTTACCCTTTATCTCCTCTTCTTGAATTTTGATTCCTTTCTTTCCCTTGTTTCTATGTGGGTGTTGAACCCTTGCTGGGTTGTAGTTCCATGGATAATATACATCTTTCGTAGTGTTGTACCCAACAGACTAATACTTTATAAAGAAGTTCAAGGGTAACAAAATGTTTGGCTACAACATGTCCTTTTTAAAGAAAGCAATATGATAATCTGACAGAAAGCTTGCTCGTTATTTTTGTAAGCAGTGTATCTTGTTGATATATTTTATAAATTGATTTTTGCTTGCTGAGTTTTTGAGAAAATTTTAATTGAGCATCTTAAAATCCTGCTCTATTTTATCTTCTGCAGCCTGGAAACAGATATTTCCCATTTGTTGAAATCTCGGCTCTCACAGGCTTTCAGTTGTTACTAGGATAATGACGTTTGTGTTGCTGATTGGCCCCCTCTACATCGGGGAAACCAAGCGGAGGCTTGGGGACCGCTTTGCAGAACACCTGCGCTCAGTTCGCAACAAACCACTGCACCTCCCAGTCGTGAACCATTTCAACTCCCCCTCCCATTCCTCAGATGACACGTCCATCCTGGGCCTCCTGCAATGCCACAGTGATGCCGCCCGAAGGCTGCAGGAACAGCAAATCCTATTCAGCCTGGGAACCCTGCAGCCCAATGGTATCAATGTGGATTTCACAAGCTTCAAAATCTCCCCTCCCCCAACCACATCCCCAAACCAGCCCAGCTCATCTCCACCTCCCTAACCTGTTTTTCCTCTCACCTATCCCCTCCTCCCACCTCAAGCCCCACCCCCATCTCCTATCATCTAACATCATCCTGCCCCCTTGACCTGTCCGTCCTCCCTGGACTGACCTATCTCCTCCCTACCTACACTCACCTTTACTGGCTCCATCCCCGCCTCTTCGACTTGTCTGCCTCCTCTCCACCTATCCTCTCCTCTATCCATCCTCTATCCGCCTCCCCCTCTCTCCCTATTTATTTCAGAACCCTCTTCCCCTCCCCCATTTCTGATGAAGGGTTTAGGCCCGAAACGTCAAGTTTTCCTGCTCCTATGATGCTGCTTGACCTGCTGTGTTCATCCGGCTCCACACCTTGTTATCCCTTGACTCTAGGTGATTTTGTTTCTGTTTAGAACTGCATAAGTGTGTGTGAAGTAGGTGGCTTTTTGTTAATACCAGGAGTCAGGCATTTGTGATCAGAAATGGCATTGGGTTCCAGTGCTTAGAAGGATTGCATCTCAAAGAGTGCATATCTTAATTGGGAGGGGCATGGTTTCTATGAGACCAAGTTTCAATCCTGTTGAATTCTGGCAAGAATTCAGGGGTCCCTGTGATAGACTTAATTCAGTCAGTAGCTCTGTACCGCAAGAGAAATAAAAACAAAATGAACCTGTAATTGTTAATGCTTGAGTAAAATCATGTTATTGAACCAACTTCATTCCGTGAGGAAGCTAACAAACCTGGACTGACAGTAGCGGGCTTGTGTGTGTATTCTTGGTCAATTTTCCAGTGTTTAGTTTCTCCCGTATCCTGATAATTCTGGGTACAATAATGATGAGACATTAGAAACTATTGTCAAGAGGATTTCCATGACTTGTGACAGTCAGATGTGTATAATTTTCCATGGTTGAACTGTTGTTTGCTCACACATTGGCTTGAGTCTGGGCTTGACAGCAACACAGATTCAGAATAAGTCTTTGGCTATTGTCTGCATTTGGCAAAACCTTTAGGATTGAGATAAGACATTTCTTTACTTGAAGGATTATGAATCTTTGAAATTCTCTGCGCCCGGAGCTGTGGATGCTCTGTCAGTGCTTGGATTTTCTTTTTGAATGCTCAAGGAATTAAGGCGTATGGGGATCGTGTGGGAACTTGTAGCTGTGGTAAAAGATCAGACATGATTTTATTGACTGATAGAGCTGGCTTATTGTTCTGAACATCTGCTGCTGTTCCTTATTTGCAAGTATATTGAGCATAATGTTAGAATTCTAAGATGTTATAAGATGGTTTTATTTTGGGATTGTGTTTTTAATTTGGGAGAAAATTGGGGTCATGTGACCCAGCCTGAATTCTGATGACCGTAACAAAAATAGAATTTGCTGGAAAAGCTCAGCAGGTCTGGCAGCATCTGTGGAGAGAAATCAGAGTTAATGTTTCAGGTCGAATGACCTTCCTCAGGACTGATCTGATGACAGTAAACCTAGCTAGTTTGATTATTAAAGAGGGGCCAAGGTTGTTCTATTGTTAAGAAGGGACAAGGTATTCAGGCTTGTAGACCATGACAAGAACATCTGCAGTGACAATGAATAGACTGTAGGTCTCCAAGTTCGCATGAGGTATTAAGTATGTTAGGTTAACAGTTTATTTAGTTTCAAGATAGAGTTGGGGTTTTAGAGGATAGCCACTTAGCAGTAACAGCTGAATACAATGCCACTGTGATTCATATTACCATGGAGGTGGACTTTGAGAGGTGAGGGTTTCTCAGATAACCCTGGAGCTTGCGCACCTAAGTCAGTCTGCCAGGATCTGAGAGCAGATAGAGGTAGTGAGTTTCTATGGTTTACCGTGCAGGTGGAAGCTAGTGGTTGGATAGAAAAGACCAAATTTATGGGGATTTAAAACTAGGCTGGAGAATTTGCATAGTTTGAGATAGAGAATTGCTAGGAAATTTACCATGGAAGACAGTTCTGGGATTAAAAATTACCGGACTGGGAAAGGAAATGTTCAGAATTAAGGTCCCTGAAGCTAAGAATCACTTTGGCTTGCACTAGTAGAATTGAACTGAAGAGACAGTGTAAGCCTATGAAATGAGTTTGTGTTCAAAGCAGGAAGGGAAAGTTGTATTCAACAGTTCAAACTAAAAGTTGCTGACGAAAAGATGTTTTGTCAATGTTGCTTTTATGTATTTGTTACCTTGTGTGTTTGCAAACAAACATGATATCTGACATTCTTTCAGCTTTTTGCTGAAAGTTGAAATCTCCTTTTGAAATATCATTGGTTTCAGTAGGGAATGTCACAGCATCAAGGTAGGGTATAACTGGTGGGAGCAGTTTGAAGTAAAGAATTAACTGCATCACTCAAAACCGGTATCTAGATGAATACACCTTTTTTACAGATGATTTAATGTCCTGAGATGTTTTGTGAGAGAGAGCAAGGGTAATTCAGCAAAAAGTAGGATAGAAAGATTAAGGAGAAAAAAGCTAAGTTGTAAAGAGGGTAGGAGTTCAGGAAGTAAATTGAGCAGGTTGGAGGACTGTAGTGATTGTCCCATTACAAAACTGAACATCTCTTCTTCCTCCTGATCTCTGATCAGATGTAGTTCTATTTGAATTTCCTACTCTAACCTTGCTACACTTTATATTTTTGTCTCCTTGTATCACCTCTGTTCTAGGGCAAAACGTGAAAGCTATTCTTTGGTTGTAAAAACAATGTTTTATTCTTTTGTGGGATATGGGTGTTGCTGGTAAGGCCAGCACTTGGCCATTGCTTCTTGCCCTTGAACTGAGTGCAGATGGCCTAAGAACCCTCCACTTATTCCTCTCCTGCAGGCCCGATCAGTCCCCCTCCACTGACACCCTTATCCGCCTAACCGAACTCATCCTTACCCTTAACAACTTCTCCTTCAACTCCTCCCACTTCCTACCGATGAAAGGGGTGGCCATGGGTACCCACATGGGCCCAAGCTATGCCTGCCTCTTTGTAGGATACGTGGAACAGCCCCTCTTCCGCAGCTACACTGGCCCCATACCCCACCTCTTCCTCCGTTGCATCAATCTTCCACCTATCTGCTCCTCCCACCTCACTGACCAACCCCCACTTCCTACCTACACTCACCTACTAGCCTCATCCCCACCTCCTTGACCTGTCTGTCTTCCCTCCCACCTACCCATCCCCCCTTCCTCACTGACCAACCCCTATCCCAACTCCCTACGTACACTTGCCTTTACTAGCTTCATCCCCACCTCCTTGACCTGTCCGTCTTCTCTCTACCTATCTGCTCCACTATCCACCTTCTTTCACTGCCTCCCCCCACTCTCTATTTATTTCAGAGCCCTCTTCCCCTCTCCCGTTCTGAAGAAGGGCCCAGACCCAAAACATCAGCTTTCCTGCTCCTCTGATGCTGCCTGGCCTGCTGTGTTCATCCAGCTCTGCATCTTGTTATCTTGAACTGAGTGTCTTGTGAGGCCATTTCATTTCAAAGTCAACCACGTTGCTGTGGGTTTGGACTTGCATGTAGTCCAGACCAGGTAATAATGATAGACTTCATTTGCCAAAAGACGTCCGTGAATCACAACAATTGATAATTTTGTGGTCATTGTTATTGGAAATAGCTTTCAATTCCAGACTTGAGTTTAAAGTCTGCAAGCTGCTGTGATGGGATTTGAACACACATCCCCAGAGTTTTAGTTTGGCATCCTGATTTACTAGTCCAGCAATTTTAGTACTATCCTTAGAACAGTGTTCCTTCATCTTTCACCCTTGTCCTTCAAGGTTAATATTTGTCCATCTTACCTCCAGGTCTGGTCTACTTAGGTCCCCGCACTCAATGGTTGACTGTTAATGTCCTCTCAAGTTATTCAGCAATTCGTGCTGCTATCATGATGATTGGTAGCCAAGGGTTACCCTTGGGAACTAGGTCTGACCTAGGCTGGACGATGGCCCAGTTGTTAGTATTGCTGCCTCTCGGTGGCAGGGACCCGGGTTTGATTCCACCCTTGGGTGACTGTCTGCGTGGAGTTTGCACATTCTCCCCATGTCTGCGTAGGTTTCCTCCCACAGTCCAAAGATTTGCAGGTTAGGTGGATTGGCCATGCTAAATTGCCCATAGTGTTCAGGAATGTGTAGATTAGGTGGGTTATGGGGGCTGGGTCTGGGTGGGATGCTCTGAGGGTCAGTGTGGACTGTTGGGCCAAAGGGCCTGTTTCCACTCGAGGGATTCTATGAAATTTCTATGAAATAACTTCAGCCTTGTCATCCCCATCCTGAGACTAATTTAAACTAGAACAGAAACATGACGAAATGGGACAACATATGGATGCGACAAAGTGACAATGTAGAATCAAGTGTGACTCAGGGCCAGCTAAAGAATAGAGCCAACTTATTCCTAGGTAAGAGAATAAAGGACCAAAGATATTAGAGGATCCTCCAGGAGCGGGTGAGGGTGGGTGGGGTGGGGTGGGGGGGCGGGGTGGTTTGGGGGTAACAAATCACTACAGCTGCCCCCCCAACCAGGTGCCGGAAGGAGCGGAGAATGGCTGTTATGTTTGTACTCGGGAGCTGGGCGTCATTTCTTACTGCTGTGTCAGTACTAGTTTGTTATGGAGGGGTGTGTGTGTGAGACTTTTTATATCAGCTTTTGTAAGATTAGACTCGTTCTTGCTTGAATTGCCTGTTTTCTGGGTTATAACCATATGTTGATATTTCAACCCTTGACATTTTTTCATTTACTTAAAATGCCTTCCATTGAGTTAATTAACATGGGAATCAACTCTAGACTATAATGCAAACTCTACTTCAGAAACCGTGTTGGGAATAAAGCAATAATTTGATTCTGATTCCATTAGCTCTTTGGACATGTTATGCTTGTTCTTTGTTTGTGGGTTTCTCACAGCCAGGCTGTGAAGAAAATATCACATTTTTACAACTTTGAATTAACAGCTGCAGCAGCTTGCTGTTGACTCATTGCAGTTCCTTTAAATTCAACTCTTCACACATTATTTTGGACTCTTAGGAAAAAACTGGCTGCTTTTGATGAAATTACTGCTCACGCAAGTGAAGGATATCAGTGTGGAGTTATGGAATTATTCCTCCCCCTCCTCCAATCCCAGCATCCTGAGTTTGTGTCAGAATGCTCTGAGGTTAAGTATAGGAAAATGAGCTTGATGATTAAGCCTCTCAGTAGCATTTGTTGCCTTAATTTCTGATGAGATCCCTCACCTATCCATTGCATCAATTGCAAATGCAAAAATTCTGATTTTGACAAACCATGTTGATGGTTTTTTATAAGGTGTGTCGAGAAATTTAGATATGTTTATTGTTGAACTGTCCTGTTTCTGTTTGATATTCACGCTGCTCCCATTCACCTCAGATGGGACTGACTTCAGATCAAATTTTGGAGACTTTATCTCATTACTCTGGTTCGGATTTCATTGCAGCAAAAAGAAATAATTTGAATTTATATGGTGCTTTCTATGCCTCAGTGTCTCAGTGACTGTGTTCAATGAATTGCTGTTGACAGTAGCTACTGTTGTAATATCGGAAATGTGGCAACAAGATCCTATGAGCAGCAATGAGGTGATGATTAGTTCTGTGTTTTTTTTATTCTATGCCAAACTTTAGTCCCCAGACACAAGCCTTCAGCAAAAAAGCTAAAAAAGATTCACTGACTGAAGAAGTGTTTTCTCAGCCATCTGAAATCTACACAACAATGTTCCTGAGACTTACAGTCATGCTGTCTGGCATTAATGCTCACTTAACTATTGATGCAGTTACCAATTCATTTTCTGCTCATCTCAACAAGAAAAGTTGGGAAAAAAGAATCTTTTTCTAAAATCTGTACTCTTTTGCAGGAAGCTTAAAATACTGCCACCATGACTGACTCGAAGTATTTCACCACTAATAAAAAAGGTGGGTTTCTTGTTGTGTAATTCAATCTTGATTGTTTATTGTGACTGAACACACCACTTAGCAAAACCCTAAAGCTTACTGAATTTATGGTGTTTTAAGTGATAGAACAAAGTAAAGAACAAAAACAATACAGGAAGAGGCCCTTCGGCCCTCCAAACCTGTGCTGACATATTTTGGCCTTCCATATTAAAAGTGTCTTCACTTACAGGATCTGTATCCCTCTATTCCCTGCTTATTCATGTATTCGTCCAGATGCTGCTTGAATGCTGCTATTGTGTCTGCTTCCACCACCACCTCTGGCAGCGTGTTCCAGGCACTCACCTTTGTTTGTGTGAAAAATGTGCCTTGCATGTCTCTTTTAAACTTACACCCCGCCCCACCCTCGCACCTTGAACTTGTTCCTCCTGGTAATTGACCCGTCCACTCTGGGGGAAAAAGCCTCATACTTTCCACTCTATCCATGCCATTCACAGTCTTATAAACTTCTATCAGGTCGCCCCTCAACCTACTGCGTTCCAGTGAAAACAAACCCGTCTATCCAACCTTTCTCCATAGCTAAATTCCCCCATACCAGGCAACATCCTGGTAAACCTTTTCTGTACCCTCTCTAAAGCATCCACATCCACTACCAGAAGGTAGTGTGGTGACCAGAATGATGTGATTGTTTGCAGTATTGCGCTTTGGGAAGCTAAAGTATAGATTGTAGGCATGACACAATGTTCTTCATTACGTTATCAACTGAAATGCTGGGTAGATAAGAGAGTCTGAGGTGTAAGCCAACAGAAGTGGGTGTTCTAGCTGCTTTTCTGCTAAGTTCCCCTGCTCAGTGCAGCAGTGGTGTGTGTGGCGAAGGAAAAAATTCAATGAAATGTATGAGTCTACAGTGCTGTAATATTGGATGTGTGCTGTCTATAAAGATTAGTTTTTTCCAGCAGTTTCTGGCGATGAAGTGGAAAATTATGATTAATAAATGCCCAGAAGGTAGAATTTGACCAAATCTGAACTATACAGGGTTTAGATCAGTAGTCTGATAAATGTGTCTTCATAAAGATTTAATTTGACACTAGCAAGGAGCACAACCCATGGATAGATTAGTTATTATGAATGTGGGCGCCTTGTGCTCGATAGATAAAGATATTCACTTCAGTTGAATTTTTCTTCAGTACGCCAGGAACCTTTATGTTGAGTTTTGGACTCTTCAGCAAACAAAGCACATTTCTGCTAAATACTTTTGGTTCAAGAATTTATGGTGTTGCCATGAGCTTGTCTCTTTTACGATACTGTGTATTTACAAGTGGTGCGTTTGGTCTTGTTAATGGCTGGGATGGGAAAACGCGTAGCTTGTTGATTATTTTTTGCCTTTCCTGATAAAAATATGCCATATGACATTGTATTAAGCTACTAGATTTCAACATTGGCCTGTGTTGAGGAAGTTGATATTAGCTTTGGGAGGCAGTAAATGTACTACAGCTCCATCCGAACTGAGTTAGGAGCTCCTCTAGGCTGCTGCACCTTACAGTAAGATCTTTGCTGACCTGTCTGTAAACTCAAATCCACATTCTTGCCTACACCTGATAATGTTTATCGCTTGCTTAGTAAGAGTCTGTCTGTCTTAAAAATATTCAAGGACTATGCTCCCGCCACCTTTTTAGAAAGAGACTTCGAAAGGCTCTTGATGCTCTGAAAGAAAAATATTCACCTCGTGTCTGTTTTAAGTGGGCATACCCTGATTTTAAACAGTGACCCCTAGTTCTAGATTCTTCCATAAGAGACAACATTCTCTACACATCTACCCTGTCAAGACCCCTCAGGATCATATCTCATTTCGCAATTTGTGCAGTATAAATAGTGTATCTACTGCTTCGTCTTTATCCATGGTGTACATTACCTCCACCAAGAACTCCAGCAGAGTTCGGATGTTTTCCTTTTCAGAAGACCATGTTGATGCTGCCTGATTTACCATGAACGTATCCAAGTGTTCTGTTTGAATTTCTTTAATTAGAGTTTCTAACATTTTCCCTGTGACAGATGCTAAGCTGACCGACCTGTGGCTTCCTGCCTTCTTTTACCCCTTTTTTGAACAGAGCACTGTAGATACTCACAAAAATAGCATTCCAGATTTCAGTTCCTGGTCATTATCCAGGGATTGCTGCAGGATAGTATATACAGAGAGGTTGATTGATGATGGAGTAAGGGATGACAATGGAGATTTAGCTCTACGATTCAACAGTCTGCTACAATTTGTGTGAATAATGGTGTCCTGGTACCAGCGGGTTAATGATCATTGTGGATCCAGTAAACTCAGTAGAGAAGGGATTAGAGGTTTAGAAATAAAGCGAAGGGATTTTCTGTTTCTGTTTCTGTGGCACATGATATTCTGTTTAATCTTGTCCACCTTTTTAATGTTCTAGGAGAGATATTTGAGTTGAAGGCTGAACTGAATAATGAAAAGAAAGAGAAAAGGAAAGAAGCAGTTAAGAAAGTCATTGCTGCTATGACAGTCGGCAAGGATGTGAGGTAAGAATGTGGAATAATCAGCATTTACCTCTGACGGTTTCTGTCTGTGATCATGGTGAATATTGTGACCTGGATCTTGCAATCCCAGTAGTGGTGAGTGTTGAAAATACTATGAAGCACCACAATGACATCATAACTTGTAGGGAGCCTATTTACTTTCAAATCTGGAATGTGGAATTAAGCTGTGCTTAATTCTGCTGTTTGGCATCTCCTCCGCCTGGCTCCTCGTCCTGCCAGTGTTAGACACAGCTGTCCGTATAAGGGTAGAGCAGGGGTCGCTTGTGAATGGAAGGGAGGAGGAACTACTGGGAGAGCTGCAATTGAAATTACATCAAATGAAAGTTGAAAATCCTTTAGAACTACTTGTTCTAGTTGGTCATCAACCAGGAATGTTAACTTTCTGTTCAGAGATACTGCCTAATGTTACGAAACAGGGATAGTAAGCCAGACCAAATCAGACTTGCTAACACTGGATTTGCAACACTGTGAAATTAAAACATTCGATGACCCTTAATTGCCCAATTTAAACAATTTATTATTAATACTGTAACTTTAGTAAAGCAAAGCTAAATGACAAGATGATCTAATTAATGTCTGATTTAAACCAAATCTTCTTTGATTGTAACCCCCACTCTTGCAGACACACACACACAATTAAGGGCCAAATTTAAAAAGCAAGTGGACTGTAATTTGCCAGTTTGATAACCGTTTCAACAGTGCATACCATGTCATTATGGAATCCTCTGATATAACGCATCATTCCAAACACGAAGGCTTGTAGAGAGAATGGAATTCAAGCACAGTTTCCTAGTCCAGCTTCCAAGCACCCAGTCTTCTACCATTGCCCACTCCACCTCCCAAATAAAAACTAAACCCAATCAAAAACCAGTTCAATCTATGGTTTCACTTATTTTTCAAACATTTTCTGTGGCTGGCTGGCTAGTACCAGCCTCGCCTTGATTGACGAGTACAAATAGAACTGGCTGTCAGTCCTTAACACATTCTGATGCCAAAATGTCTGCAGTGTTCCTGGAGGCATAATTAACATGTAGTTATCTTTCCAGGCCAGTTCCCATATGTGAACATCAGTTTGTTTGTTCATTCTTCTTAAAGCAAGTTGTTTAAAATTCAGTTCTCAACTTCAGCCCTCAGCTCCAAATCGAAACTGAGAAAAATAAAGAAAAACAGTGATGATCTTAACACTAAGCTACTGAGTATTTCCAGCGTTTTATTTTTATTGAACGCCATTTGTATATCTTTGAGCTGAAGATGGACCTCTGTGCATGTCTTCAGCTCTTAATTGACAGGGTTGACAGTCGGAATCTTTTTCTCAGAGATGAAATGCCTAAGACCACGGGGAATGCATTTAAGATAAAAGGAGGTAATTTCAAAGGAAATATGAGGGGCAAGTTTTTTTTTACACAGCAATAGGTGTCTTAAATACATTGCCAGGCGTAGCGGTGGAGGCAGATTTGATAGGGGCTGTTAGATAGGGTCCTGAATAAACAAAGACTGGAGGGATATGAACCATGGACAGGCAGAAAGGATTAGGTTAATTTGGCATCCTATTCAGCACAACATTGTGCGCGGAAGGGCCTGTTCTTGTGCTGTACTGTTTTATATTCTCATGCCAGAATGGCAGGCTTCACAGGCGCAGTGCTGCTTGGCCTTTCTACAACCTTGCCTGTTGGAGCAGGCTCCTGCTGCACCTTACACTCAAAAGTAGGGCTATAGGTTTTCAAGTCAACTACGATTGTTCTGAATCTGATAATGATAAGGTTAGAATGTCAGTGTCAGAGCTATTTAGTGCTGTGAGTTTATGCTGATGAGTTATTGAGCAAGGCTATTGTTAAACTTCTTTCTTAAAGGAGAGTGATCTTGGTTGAATTTGAGCCTAGCTGTCTGATGAAAGAATAGTTTGCTATTGTTTGTATATGCCTGCTTGTGTCTGTATTTCGATTTCACGTCCCTTTTTTTTTAATTTGCCAAGCTGTATTTTGTCAAATGAGTTGTTGAGTATGAATGGATGTTGGGATTATTACTGTTTCAGTCCATTATTTATCCATGATCCTGATTATAGGAGAGGAAGGTTGTAGCTGTCTGCTTTTCTTCATGTACCTTACAATTGTGGATATCTTCCCCATGAAGAGTTGAGAAGTGTCACAATCTGTAGCAAGCTAAGATTATAGTGAGAGATAGTAAGAACTGCCAATGCTAGAGTCAGAGATGACACAGTGTGGAGCTGGAGGAACACAGCAGGCCAGGCAGCATCAGAGGAGCAGGAATGTTGACGTTTTGGGTCGGGACCCTTCTTCAGAAGGTTTTGTTTACCATTTGCTTTCACTTATATCCTTCAGTTCAAGCTCCTGTGGATTAGAAATCAGACTGAGGTACATATTGCTCTTACAAGTTGGGGGTTGAAGCTCAGATTAGTGAGGAAGGGTGGAAGAGGTTGAACTGCAGGATGAACTCCGGTTTTTGCTGCTTGGCTGAAGGACCTGTTCCTGCATATCCTGCAAAATTTACAAATATCATCTGGAGTCTCTAGCTGTAGTGAGGCAAAATCGAAAGAGAGGGACTGCTTCAACTTCAGTGGGTGAAATTCTACTCCTCTGCCTAATGTTGATAGAAAATCTTTGACTATGTGCACGATTGTTATGGAAAGCAAAATTATCACAGGTATTATAAAGTGATCTGAGATTGAGGGTTGCGCATCATTCTTCGGCTGGATAGAAGGAAATGGTGATTGGTTGGATCTGAAAAGTAAAATAAGAACGTTCTTTATCTCAACTGAAGTAATTTGAATATTCATTGTGGGAATGAGAGTGTTTCTGGCAGTTATTTCCATGCCCACGGTTGTCTTGAAGGTGATGAGGTCCCATTTTTGACTTGCTTGAAGAGTTGACACAGCTGAATAATTTGTTAGGCCTTGTCATAAGAGAGTTAAGTGTCAGCCCTCTTGGTGGAGTCACGTGTAAGACTAGATGGTGCAGTAGCAGCAAGTTTCTTTCTAAGATGAACCTTATTGAACCTGTTGGGCATTAAGCATTTTCACAGCAAGCTCTTTATTTCCAGACTTCACGCTGAATATCAGTTAATTAACTTGAAATGAAATATTCACCAAACCATAAACATTTAATAAAGGGATATTTCCATTTTTTTCCTGCGCTGAGGAGAGGGAGTTTGCTTTGTGGTTCCAGATGATGTGACTGGGAATTTTTCCAGATTCCTGTGGCGCTGTTTGTGACAGGTTGGAATCAGTGTGTCTTGCCAGCACCGTGTTGCAGTATGAGATTGCAGCTGCAATAATGAAGTGTCTGCTTCCTGTCAGGTAATCTGAAGCTATGCAGCACTTGCAGCATGCCGCAAATTTGCAATTACGTTGGTAGCACTAGCAGTACGGATTGCCAAGTTATTGTTTAGCAACCATGACTAGTGGCTCGTGATAGGATAGTTCTATTGGGTTGACTCCAGCTGGTAGTGAAAAGTTACTTACAAACATATGTATGAATTAAGAACAAAAGTAGACCATGTGGCCTCTCAGGTCTCTTTTGCCATTTGATCATACAGTCATACAGCACAGAAACAGACCCTTCGGTCTAACTACTCCATGATCATGGCTGATCTGATTGTGTTCTAATTCCACAATCCTCTTTCTCTCTCTCTCTCTCTCTGTCTCTCTCTCTTTCTATTTCTGTCTCTCTCTCTCTCTCTCTCTATTTCTCTCTCTCTCTCTCTCTCTCTATTTCTCTCTCTCTCTCTATTTCTCTCTCTCTCTCTATTTCTCTCTCTCTCTCTATTTCTCTCTCTCTCTCTATTTCTCTGTCTCTCTCTCTCTCTCTCTCTGTCTCTCTCTCTCTTTCTCTGTCTCTCTCTCTCCCTCTCTCTGTCTCCCCCCAACCCTCTCCCTCTCTCTCTCACTCTCTCTCCCCTCTCTCTCTGTGTGCCTCTCCCCCCCTCCCCCTTCTTTCTCTCTCTCTCTCTCTCTCTCGCTCTCTCTCTCGCTCTCTCCCCCCTCTCTCTCGCTCTCTCCCCCCTCTCTCTCTCTCCCTCTCCACCCCTCCCCTCCCCCCTCCCCCCGTCTCTCTCCCCTCCCACCCTCTCTCTCCCCCCCCCACCCCATCTCTCTCCATCTCTCTCTCTCTCCATTTGTCTCTCTCCCTCTCTCTCCCCCTACTTACCTCTGGCTTAAATTTTCAATGACCCTGCCTCCACTACCTTCCGATGCAGTGTTCCAAAATTGCAAAACCTATGGTAAAAGAAGTCTTCGTATCTCTGTCCTAAAACCTGGAAAAGCTACATTTACGTGTACGGTCTTCTGTCAAGACGAGGATGTTATCCGTATATCATGGGCTCCTATTTTGAGTCATAATCTTCTGTGTTGCGCCTTCTCAAATGCCTTCTGGAAGTTGAAGTACAGGACATCAACAGGCACCTGTTAATTCACAATGTATGTTACTCCATCAAAGAATTCCAATAAATTGGTTAAATATGACTTTCCTTTCACAGAACTACGCTGACTCCTCTTGGTTACTTTGAGGTTTCTTTCATGTACTCCTCCACTACCCCTTAGTGATCAATTCTAACATCGACACCTTGACAGCTTATTATTTTTTTGGTTTCTGCCTCCCATGAAAAGAGGGGACTACATATATATGAACTTCCAATCTAAAGGAATTTTTCCAGAATCTAATGAAGTTTGGAAGATTACTACTACCACATCTAAGGATGTTAATTTAGTAGGACCCACTATTGACTCTCAACTTCATCAATTTACTCAGTACTACTTCCCCGATAATTAGAATTTCACCAAGTTCCTCTCTTTTTTTCAATTCCTGATTTTCAGATATTATTGATGTTGTTTGTGTTCCCAATAGAGAACACAGAAGTAAAATACTTGCTCATTTCATCCACAATTTCCTTATCTACTATTAACTCCTCTCTGAATTATTCTGTTCTCCAACTTTTTCCAGCTGATTATTTCAGGTGTATAACATTATGCCAGAAGATTATTGTTCAGTGATTGGTTTAATATATGTCATATATAGATTGTGATTGATTAGAATTCTGTTCTTTTTCTGTGAATAAATTGCTCAACTCTAATCCAAATTGAGACAAGATTTTGGTATGGATAAATTATTCTGAATTGGCTGCTTTGTTTCAGATTTTTTGTTTTTAATTATCTCTCACGCATACCCAATTACTGCTCATCTTTGATTTATTTTCTAATTTTCCCAGGGCTTTCCTTCCATGTTGGTTTTAATTTGTGGGGATACTTTTTTGAGCTCACCAGTGTAAGAGCGGGTGATACTGGGCTACGGAACTGTTGAGACTCTGGCTCCTTCCACTCTCAGATGATTATATCTTGAGTCTAGGCTTGTTTGATGGCCTGTGTTATACTTTAGGAATATTGTGCTCAACAATGGCTATTCTGTGCCCTCTCTCAATGACATTGCTGCTTTAGTAGTTGTTAGTATTAATAGTTAGTCATTAATTTATTTTTTGGGCTCATGCTCATGAACATGCAAATGCGAGGTGATGCATTTTGGAAGATCCAATTCAAGAGCGAGCTATACGGTAAATGGAAAAGCCCTGGAGAAAATTGATGCACAGAGGTGTCTGGGTGTTCAGATCCATTGGATCCTGAAGGTGGCAATGCAGGTCGATAGAGTGGTCAAGAAGGCATACGGCATGCTTTCATTCATCGGACGGGACATTGAGTATAAGATTTGGCAGGTCATGTTACAGTTGTATAGGACTTTGGTTCGACCACGTTTGGAATACTGCGTACAGTTCTGGTCGCCACATTACCAAAAGGATGTGGAAGCTTTGGATAGGGTGCAGAGGTGGTTTACCAGGATGTTGTCTGGTATGGAGGGCGCTAGCTATGAAGAGAGGTTGAGTAGATTAGGATTATTTACATTAGAAAGACGGAGGTTGAGGGGGGACCTGATTGAGGTCTACAAAATCATGAGAGGTATAGACAGGGTAGATAACAAGAAGCTTTTTCCCAGAGTGGGGGACTCAATTACTAGGAGTCACGATTTCAAGGTGACAGGAGAAAAGTTTAAGGGAGATATGCGTGGAAAGTTCTTTATGCAGAAGGTGGTGGATGCCTGGAAGGCGTTGCCAGAGGAGGTGGTAGAGGCGGGCATGATAGCATCATTTAAGATGTATCTAGACAGATACATGAATGGGCAGGGAGGAGAGGGATACAGATCCTTGGAAAATAGGCGACAGGTTTAGATAGAGGATCCGGATTGGCACAGGCTTGGAGGGCCGAAGGGCTTGTTCCTGTGCTGTAATTTTCTTTGTTCTTTGTTCTTTGTTCTTTGAAAAGATTGTTTGAGACTGCCTCAAAGGAGACCTGGCTCTTCAGAAACTACATGGAATCTCTTGCATTCATTTGAACAAACAGATGGAGGTATAGCCTCCTTTTGCATATTACCTCCATAATTACTTTGATTATATGCTCCAATCTGTAGTGACATTGGTACATTCCATATTCTGATTGAGGGGAAAATGTTACAAGGGTGTCAATGATTCGAGTCAGGTCTTCTTTTCCTTCAGTGCTGATTTGTGTTGGAGTTGGCTGCTGTAAGTGCATCTGTGGTGACTGAGGCTGGTCTCCAGTAGCCAGCAAACCTCAAGCTTATAGGCGCTGTTCCGCACGATGGTTGTCACAGTTTAACTTATTCCGTACTGTCCTTTTCTGAAATTAGATCAATACTTTCCTTATAAGAACATGTCTGTTATGAGCTGAGAGCTCAATTTTTACCCTGCTGTGCAAAATCATCAAATCCAAGTTTGCGAATTAATCATGGTGCTAGTAAATTGTTTATTGAAAGTTATTTGAAGAGGCCATTCTGCTTTCAGTTTAGAAGATGAGAATATTTCCATGTCAAACCTCTTGTGCAGGTTAACCTACTACTCATGTTTATCAACAAATAAGATGATTTACCAGAGCAGAAAAGCAAACAAAATCAGTAGGAAATAAAAACAGTATGGGATATCAGGTGACCATAAGAGCTAGGAAAAGAATTAGGCCATTCAGCCCATCAAGTCTGCTCCACCATTTGATCATGGCTGATAGGTTTCTCCTACCTTCTCCCTGTAACCTCTGATCCCCTTACTAATCAAGAACCTATATATCCCTGCCATAAAGACTTTGAATGATTTGACCTCCACAAACATCTACGACAGTGAGTTCCACTTTTAACCACTCTATGGCTGAAGAAATTCCTCCTCCTCTCAGTTCTAGAGGGTCATCCTGTCGCTCTGATGCTGTGCCCGTGGGTCCTCGTCTCTCCTACTAGTGGAAACGTCTTAATATCTACTCTTTCCAGACCCCTCAATATTCCAAATTTCAATCTGACTCCCCTCATCCTTCTAAATTCCAAGTACAGACCCAGAGTCCTCAACTGCTCCTCATATAACAAGCCCTTAATCTCTGGGATCATTCTTGTGAACCTCTTCTAGACCGTCTCCAACTAGCACATCCTCCCTTAGATTTGGGGCCAAAAATTGCTTTCAGTATTCTGAATGCGGTCTGACCAGAGCCTTACATAGCCTCAGCAGCCCTCCCTACTTTGGTATTCGAGTCCTCTCAGAATGACTATTAACTGTACACTTGCCTTCCTAACTGAACTGCCAACTGAACCCATTGTGTTCAATCTGCCACTTCTTTGCCCACTCTCTTAGCCTGTCCAAGTCCTTCTACAGCCTCCCTGCCTCCTCAACACTACCTGTCCCTCCACTTATCTTTGTGTCATCTGCAAACTTAGCAACAATGTCCTCAGTTCCTTCATCCAGATATTATTGTGTAATGTATATAGTTGTGATCTCAACACAGTCACCTGCAGAACTCCAATAGTCACCACATGCCATCCTGGAAAAAACCCCTTTATGCCCACACTCTACCTTCTGCCTGTCAGCCATTTGTCTATCTGTGCCAGTCCCTTGTCCCAAGATCATGTGCTTTTATTTAGCAACCTCCATTGTGCTACCTTGTCTAAGACCTTCTGGAAATTCAAATACATGGTGTCCACAGGCTCTCCTTTGTCTAACTTGTTTCCTGTTCAAAGAATTCTGACAGACTTATTAGGCATGACCCCACCCTTGACAAAGCTGTGCTGACTCAGCTGTCTTTTATCATCAACTTCCACTTACTCTGCAATCTCATCCTTAGTAATGAACTCTGAAATCTTGCAAATGACCAAGGTCAGGTTAACTAGCCTATAATTTCCTGTGTTCTGCTTCTCCCTTCTTAAATGGGGTGTTACATTAGCCATTTTCCAGTTCTCTGGGGCCCTCCCTCACTCCAATGATTCCTGAAAGCTCACCATCAATTCCTCCATAACCCCCTTCAGAATCCTTGGGTTTGGTCCGTCTGGTCTGGCTACCTTTAGACCTTTCAGCTTCCTCAGCACCTACTCCTTGGTGATGGCCATTTAACTTGTAGATCAGAGTTCAGAGGTCTGTACCAAGTAACTCAGTACCTGACTCCCTAAAAACTTATCCACCATCTGTAAGACTCACATCAGGAATGTGATGGAATACTTTCCACGTGCCCAGATAAGTGCCAGTCCATCGACAATCAAGACCTTTGGCACCATCCAAGTCAAAGCAGCATGCATCCTATCCACCACCTTCATACAATCCCTCCACCGGTGTGCAGCAGCAAGTGTTTTTTTTTTTAGGTACCATCTACAAGATGCACTGTAGCAACTTAGCAAGGTTTCATCGTGAACACCCTCCAAACCTGCGAGCGCCACCTAAGATGGAAAGAACAGCAGATATATGGGAGCACTAATGCAAGCAGTTCGCCTCTGAGCCCCCACACCGTCCTGACTTGGACCCGCACCACTGCTGCTGCTTTGTTGCTGAGTGAAAATACTGGAAACCTTTTCTGGCAGCAGTATGCGCGGACCTATCACCTCTCTTCCACGCACACCTCAACCACAATTAGAGACAGGCAATAAATGCTGACTTAGCTAGTGATGAACTTGAAATGTATTTGGTATTCAATCAATAATATATGATGTTTATGCATATTTTGAATTATATGTAATTACAATGCACAAGGGTATTAATCCCTAACCCAGGGTTGCCCAAGGTGCTGAGTCTGCAATGTTAGGTTTGCAAGGTTCAAGGTAACAGTGGCTCCAACCGAGTGATACAGCTGTGAACAGGAATCAGACCAAGTTTCATGTTCTTTTTCACTTAAAATCCTACAACCTCAGCCACACCCTGATGGCATACTTCCTTTCTCCAAATACTCCCCCAGCTCTGAGGCAGCTCATAAAGCTGTCATGGCAATGACGTGTTACTTTTGTTCAACAAACAAAGAAATTCTTAGCAAAATATAGTTTCAAAGAATCTATAGGAAAAATGCTGAGTTCCAAGGAGATTCCACCTTTAAAGCTGAAACAAGTTCTTTGAAAATTATACCAGTCAATGAATGATGAACCACCACATCAATCCTAAGTCAATTTCACAATGTTGCCTCATTAACATTACTGGTGTACAGACTGCAAACTCATGTATCCTCACAAATTGATATTACCAAATCTGACATATTCGACTGGTAGAAATATATTTGACACAGTTGCGTTATTCTAGCAATGGTAAGGGCTGTTTGTATTGCAGTATAGTTCTGTCCTCCATGATTCACATCAAACTTTTATAACCACCTTCCAGCTGGACAGGATCTGAATAACTTAACAATTTAAGAATGATTATGGCAAGGAGAGGCCATCCTTTTTATTAAGAGGAACTAATGAATCTTCTGTTGTCTATTGTGTAGTTCACTGTTTCCAGATGTGGTGAACTGCATGCAGACTGACAATCTGGAGTTGAAGAAGCTGGTTTATCTTTACCTCATGAATTATGCCAAGAATCAGCCTGACATGGCCATCATGGCTGTCAACAGCTTCGTCAAGGTACAGTAACGCAAAGTTGATAAATCCCTTGAGTCATCGTACTTCCCAGGGTTTTTCAGAGTCGTACATATCAAAACACCCTGTGCCCAATTTCTGCTGTGAACGAGGATGAAGAGCTGAAGTTGAGTCTCGCACCCTTGGATTAAGGGGTAGATCAGCAATTCACTGTTTTTGTGTTATGTCACTATCTAATAATGACTCCAGTTGGAAACTGATTGGGTTTGGCGCTTCCACAACAAAATAAATTCCTGATTCCTCCTACATCAGCTTAATTGTAAAGGAAGGCCAGTAGACTAAAAAAGGCGGTTGATGCCTGAAAAATACATACTAATGAGTTGGTTTCAGGGCAAAGATAGTCTTTGTGAAATGTAAAAAATTGTGTTTTGGAAGTAGTGTTTAAAATAGTTTTGTACTGAGAACAGTTTGGACTTATTGAGACACTGGTTTGATAATGTATTTTACTGTCACTATATTCCTGCCTCTTCATATGAACACGTCTTGATAATTAATGTTCTTACCGTAATTTGATCAGTACGGATAAATTGCATGAAATCTATGCTGTTCTTTCCTGTGCCCCCAATTATACATCACTAATTTCCCGAGAGCCCCATCAGTGATTATCTCAGCATGTTTTATTCTGTGCCTTATAACTGCAATTGCGAGATTGGGATAAAGCCAATAAAGAAGGAGGGCAAGTTTCCTGATCTGGCCTGAACTACTGTAGTACATTCACACAAAAACAAAGCTCAGGGGACAGATTTCATAGCTTATCAGAGATGAGACGGAAGGCAGCAAGGTGAACAGGTCCTCCTAAGTAATTAGTTATATACAGCAATCGTAATTGCATTTCAATCTTTAAAGCATCGTTAGGATATTTGGATTGTAATTTGTCTTCAATTTCAAACTACCCAGTGGTCATAAGGACACAAAATATTGTTAGTGATCTGGCTGAGCGGAATCCATCAGCAAACATGTTTTGGATTAAGGAATGAGGAATATGAGAAGTCACTTAGGATTTGTCATAAGAAACTTGCTATCTAATTTAATGGCAGGCTTTGAACTACCGTGCATGAGTAGTCCTTGCTGAATTGTTTCAGGTCAAACCCAAATGCTAAGGAAGTGGATGATATTGGGGCATGCCAGACGTTGGAGTATTGCCTCTGGGAATCAGAATCAAATTAGTTATAGAGTTGTACAGCACAGAAACAGACTCTTCGGTCCAACTCTTCTGTGCTGGTTAGATATTCCAAATTCATCTCATCCCATTTGCCAGCATTTGGCCCATATCCCTCTAAACCCTTCCTATTCATGTACCCATCCAGATGCCTTTTAAATGTTCTAATTGTACCTGCCTCCACCACTTCCTGTGGCAGCTCATTGCATAACGCACCACCCTCTGCGTGAAAACGTTGTCCCTTAGGTCCCTTTTATATCTTTCCCCTCTTGCCTTAAACCAATGACCTCTAGTTTTAGACTCCCCTACCCTGGGAAAAATTGTCAAACCAAATTGATCAAATCTTTGTTAGAAGCTAATTCTTCTCTGACTTGTAGAGTTTGAATGTATAGTGAGTTTAGACAGTTTCAAACTAATTCTTTTTTAAGATGGGTTTTATGTGGTCTTGCCCTTAGCAATCAGCTGACACTTTCTCTCGGCCGACAAGGTAGGTGAAAGGAGCTGTGGTATAAAGTCAGAGACGTGTGATAGTGTTTTACTGATGCTTTGAGGGTGGAGCTTCACATTGCTCTTTGTTCTAGTATAACAGCTTCTGAAGCCTGGTTGACAGTGCTAAAATCAAAATGTTTCATTTCTTATGTGTATGCAATGCAACAACAAAACTCTTTGGCAATTTTAACCAAATATCTCCAGGTCTAAAATCAGAAGAGTATATGAACGTTGGCATTTCTTTTCATTGTAATATCTAAAATGATTTCATTCCCACAGGATTGTGAAGATCCTAACCCCTTGATTAGAGCTCTGGCAGTCCGTACAATGGGCTGCATACGTGTGGATAAAATAACAGAGTATCTTTGTGAGCCTCTCCGCAAATGTTTGAAAGATGAAGATCCGTATGTTCGGAAAACAGCTGCTGTCTGTGTGGCCAAACTGCATGATATCAATGCTCAGATGGTAGAGGATCAAGGCTTCCTGGATTCACTGCGAGACCTAATTGCTGACTCAAACCCCATGGTATGGCACTTACTGCTATTTTTTAATGTGTGTTTTGTGGTTTGACTTGTGCTGCATCTTTTTCCTATGCTTTGAAACATGGCTGAGATTAACCATCTGCTAAGGTCTGATTATAGTGGACTTACTGATGCCGTGCAGAAAGTCAAAGTCTTGTTTGCTCTACAACTTACTGACTTAGCTTCCTTTATGAAATGAGTTTAGGTAGTTTTGCTTGTGGACACAGGGAGCCTACTTCAATTTATAAACTGTATAAACTGTTATAAATCAAAAGATGTAAGAATCTGCACCAGTGTGTTTCTGAAGTTCCTGATCTTTTGGTGGCTGTTATCATAAAACGTAGCAGGACTCATAAGGTACAGTATGTACAGATTCCATGAACAAAGAAATTACACTGCAGCGGGAGCCTATTCATCTCTCTGTAATTTTGCTGGTGTCTTTAAACTGGGGTTGTCTACTATTATTTCATTTCCCTGCCCATGCTTTTTCTGATGCTTGTCCATTTTCATTTTAAATTATATCATGATCTTTGAATTAAAAGCTGCTTGTTGTAAAATAGTCCAGTGACTTTGGTAGAAGGAGAGGGGAAGCAAGTCAGAGTTACGCAGATATGATCAAGGCTCCCTCATTTCTGTTCCATCAATTATACCTCAAACCCTTTGGTTCATTTTAAAAAGTTATTGGATCCTGCTTTAATCTTATACCAAAAATGATCGTACTTTATAAAAAAGCAAACTCTTGAAGAATTGATCAGATCTAGTGAGAGAAACAGTGTTGATGTTTCAAGTTCACTATATCTCCTCTTTGGAACTGAAAAGAGGCAAAATATGATTTTGATGAAAAGGTGGAGAAGCAAGTGCAAAAGAGAAGATCTAAACATGTTAGCAGGTGTTTCAAAATTAAGGGTCCACCTTTTAGGACTGAGATGAAGTGAATTCTTTTCTTTTGAGGTAGCAAGAACTGCAGTTGCTAGAAGTCAGAGTCAATTCCGTGTGGAGCTGGAGGAACGCAACAGGTCAGGCAGCATCAGAGGAACAGGAAAGTTGACATTTCGGGGCGGGACCCCTCATCAGGATTCTGAGGGGTCCTGACCCAAAATGTTGACTTTTCTGCTCCTCTGATGCTGCCTGACCTGCTGTGTTCCTCCAGTTCCACACTGTATTGACTCTTTCTTTTCTCTTGAGGGTTGCATGACTTTGGAACTCCTACCTCATGAAAAGGGGAAGGCTGATTGATTCCCTTACCTAAAGGGGATCGAAAGCTCTTGAAGGTGGGTGGGAATGTGGAATTTGGAACACAAACAGATCAGCAATGATCATGATGGTGGAGCAGGCTTGAAGGGCTGAGTGGCCTAATTTTCCTAATAAAGGCATCATAAAATAAAGGCAAAGTGAGTGATAATGGCTGGATTGATGAAACTAGGCATTGGTCCGTAGAAGATGTTAATCCACATTTTTCCCAAAATTATGAAAATCCATCCTTAATACAATTGTCATGAGTCTTCACTTTCAATATTCTTAGTATAGTATTAGTGCCAAAACCTTGATGCAATGTAGTAGTGATGGGCGTAACCAATGTGTTTTTCACATCGTTTCCTCGCTTTTGTATCCAGCACCCTAGGTTATAAAGTTTGGGCTGCAACGACTTTTTCTATCTGTAGTCCCATCTTTAAATATCTGTGTGGCTACCTTCTTGATTTTCTCCATTTCTCCACTGTCCTAAAAGTTCAGGCTGTCTACGTTTTTACTGTTCTTTTTTACCTTTTACTGCTTCAGAGTTCTCAACATTGAACTGCATCTGCTATGTATTTGTCACTCCACTGACATCATTTTAGGTAATACAACACAAAACAGACCACTCAGCTGAATGAATATTTAGAGATAGACACAGCTAATTCCTAATTCCATTCCCCTCAAATTCCCCATAGCTAGGTAATATTTCCTTTTGGACTATATGTCCAGCTGCTTCTTGAGAGTAATTATGTGATCTGCTTCCAATTCAACCACTTTTTATACTGTTGCTGAGTTTCCTTCATCAGCAAATGTCTTTCTAAATGTTAAATCTGTGAGATACTACAGAAAGTGGTGTGCACAGCCCAGACCATCACGGAATTCCATCCATGGACACAATTTGCGCAATTGCCGCGAAAAGGCTGCCAACATCAGCAAAGTCCCATCGCACCCTGGTAATGATCTCCTACAACCTCTTCTGTCAGGCAGAATATGCAGAAGTTTGAAGACCTGTAACAGCAGGTTCAAGAAACACAACTTCCCGGCTGTTATTAGATTGATGAATGGACTCTCTACCCTGGCCCTGTGCCATATAACCTATATGCCTCTATCTAAGTTGTTTTTTTGAAACCTTTGATCCGTACATCGTTGTTTATTATGACCTGCCTGAAGTGCTCTTAAACAACATTTTTCACTGGACTTCAGTACATTTGACAATAACTCAATCAATCAATCTTGTAACGTTCTTGAGAACAGGTAGACAGGATGGTGTAGAAGGCGTTTGGCACGCTTGGCTTCATCGGCCAGAGCATGAGTACAGGAGTTGGGATGTCTTGTTATGGCTGTACAAGACATTGATAAGGCCACATTTAGAGTACTGCCTACAATTATGGTTGGCTGCTATAGGAAGCAGTTCTAAACTGGAAAGAGTGCAGATAAGATTTAAGAGAATATTACCAAGAGTGGAATGTTTGAGTTACATGGGTAGGCTGGGACTTTACTCCTTGCAGCGTACAAGGCTGAGGGGTGAACCTATAGAGATTCATAAATCATGATGGTTAATGATAAGGTGAATAGCAAGAGTCTTTTCCTCTAGGATAGGGGATGAGGGACAACATTTTTACAGAGAGTGGTAGAACCAACTGCCAGAAGTGGTGGTGGATTCAGGTACAGTGACAACATTTAAAAGTACGATAAGTATGTGAATCGGCAAGGTTTGGAAGGGTATGGGCTGAACACAGACAAGTGGGATGAATTTGGTTTGGGAACATGGTTGGCATGGACTAGTTGGACCGAAGGATCTGTTTCTGTGCTGTATGACTCTATAGCCACGCCCCTGTTTGCAATACGTGTAATCGCTGCCATTTCTATTCGTGAATAAGTTGCCTCTCACTTTAGATTTCTTCATCCGAATCTTGGGTTCTTCATTCCCTGATTGTCTCCTTTTCACGATAAATAACCAGGTTCTGTTGTATTAATGGCCTTGTTGACCAGGCTGAAGATGATAAGAGCTTCAGGAATATTCGCTGGGATGCATCATGGCCACATGTTGTACTTGCTTATGTACATGTAGGTGCTCACAGTCAGGATACACGTTATTCCCCTCTTTAGTTTAGACTGGCATGGAAGTATGATGTTTTGCTGACTTTGTTCAGACCAGCTAATTCAGAGACCAAGGATTAATCTTGGTACTTCGCTGACTTGTATGGATTCATCATTTAAAAGGCATCTGAAGGGTATATGAATAGGAAGGATTTAGAGGCTAAGTGCTGGTCAATGGGACTGGATTAAGTTAGGATATCTGGTTGGCATGGTCGAGGGTCTGTTCCCCTGCTGTACATCTCTATGAATCTATGACCATACGAGGTAGCATTGACCCCTCTGAGTGACCAAGAAAGTTTCCTGATTCTTCACTGGATCAGCAAATGTTGATTTTAAAAATGGAATAAAAATGTAAATTTGTACGAAAGCCTCATTGTTACATATTAATGAAATTAGGATGACAGGGAATGTCCCATGGTGACTAGTGACCTTAATTATGTCTTCCTGGGAAGACAGAACGTTTAAGGTTTTACAGCATCTTACTGCGGTCATGAGACGTTCAGTTTGGACCTAGAGATCTTTTTTGTTTACGGTATTAGATTTTCACATGTCTTGGGAGGAGACACATTTATTTCATGGCTAGATGACATACTGCACAGAAAAATCTTGCAAATATCAGAGCTCCCATAATTTGTCACTTTGGTTCAACACAGGAAGTTGACCTGAATGTTAATATCAACAGCCATTAATTTCCTGTGCTGCAATTGGTAAAGATGCCAATTAGCTCAGCACAGAAGGAAGCAATTTTGCCCATTGAATTGTACCTTCTCTTATGAATGAAGTATGCAACTATCCATCCTCTATCCGCCTCCCCCTCTCTCCCTATTTATTTCAGAACCCTCTTCCCCTCCCCCATTTCTGATGAAGGGTCTAGGCCTGAAACGTCAAGTTTTCCTGCTCCTATGATGCTGCTTGACCTGCTGTGTTCATCCAGCCCCACGCTTGTTATTTCAGTTAATTCTATTCGACTCTTCCTTGAATAGGTCAGTTTTTTTTCCCTTTTCAATGCAAAGTTCTCTATTCTTTTGCTGTGTTTTACTTCCTGCTGTCCTCTTGGCAAAAGCGATTGTTCTGCAGGCCTATTTCCCGTCTCGTGACCTGTATATACATTGACCTTGAGTGATGGCCAGAAACCACGTGTTTGAAGGCATTGGCCTGTAATTTGCATGAGAAATGGCATTAATCACTATCAGCATTCACTGCCATTCCTCCTATGAAACTGACGGTAACTTCTGAAGTCTGCACATGAGCAGTTAAATGAGGAAGTTTGCACATCGCTGTCAATGATTGTATACATCACTGCAAACATGCTGAACATCCTTTCAAAGAACAAAGGAGAATACAGCACAGAACAGGCCCTCCAACCCTCCAAGCTAATGCTGACACATTTTGCCCTTCCATACTAAAAACTGTCTTTGGTTACAGGATCTGTATCCCTCTATTCCGTGCTTATTCATGAAGATTCCTCCAGGTGCTTCTTGAATGCTGCTATTGTATCTGCTTCCACCACCACTTCTGGAATTTTGTTGTAGGCATTCACCACCCTTTGTGTGAAAAATGTGCCTCACGCAACTCTTTTAAACATCTCCCCTCATATTATGAACGTGTCCCCCGGTAATTGACTCTTTCACCCTGTTTTTGGACATGTGGTGAACCTGTTGAATTTGTGCGAGATTCACAATAACTTTAGGAAAGAGGAAGTCCATGCCAAAAAATCATTTGCTTTGAGATCAGAGATGAGAGGCTCTTTTGTCATTGCCCACAAAATCCGGTCCATTGTATATGTCAGTCATGTTGACAGCCGCTGCAATGTTCATCTTAATGCGGGTACTTTGTGTTAAAATTCTTATCTGCTGACATAATGAGCTAATGGATGCAAAGACTGTTCAATCAGGTACCCTTGGCATAAGCTTTGAAGGTGATGGTCATGTTGAATGAGCAGTGCACAGGCTACTGATTGGCACGCTTTCAACAAAACATATAGTCTGCGTCGAATGTTTTAGCTGGTGAATGTTTTCATCAGCTTCACTTTGGTCTCTTTTGGGCAGCAGGTCTGTGAACCGACGGATTGCCAGTTCCAGTGCTAGCTCATTTGTGGCTGGACTGATGGGGATATACATTGCTGAAGAATATAAGGGGGATTGGGGTAAGAGGCAGAGTCCATTCAAAATTCAGAGTAGGGATTTGAGGACTTGCCTAACCTATCAAGTTTCATTATGTAATACTATTGTGGTAGGTGAAGTGGAGCAGTAATTAAGGCACCACAAGAATGTTTACCAAATGATTGTAGCATTGTCTCCTTAAACATGTATTGACACTGAGAGAGATTTGGAAGCTAAGCTGTCAGTTTGCTGTTAGTTCAGTTATGAAAGGAAGTCTTGCATTAGAATAGTTCACTCAAACAAGTGGACTGCTAATGATAGTGATATACTGAAGGCTTATGGCGTCCAGGTATTTGGAATGTTTTATACAAACCCTCCTCACCTTGCCTGTCCTTGTCGAAGCTTAATTGTGGTGTAAGCAAATGTAAATTCTGTAATCACCTGCAGTACTTATCTTGTATGTTAGATTACCTCATTCCATTCAGTTGCCTTCTTTGTAATGTCATTGAATATCGATACAATTCACATCGGCTCCATAAAATGTGTCTGAAAACAGATTACCCATTTTGATGTTTTCAGCAGGGGCTTCTTAATGCATTTAGCTTCACTGAATGACAACTGAACCTTAACAATTTCAATTTCAATTTCCATCTTGACTTGTAATACTCATATCCCCTCGCACATGCAGTCTCTCCTGATTTTACTATCTCCTGATTGTAAATGACTCTTCATGTAAACATTTTGATCTGTATCATGCAAATCCCCTTGGCTTGGCTGTCTTATGTACCTGTAAAATTGCCTGTGATATGTCTCATAGTTAAGGCTTTCTCCATCCACTCCCTTGTGTTTCCCATCATGCGTATTTTCCTGAAGCCACTTACCTCTTCATCCCCTTTTCTAACTACTGCGTCTTGGAGCTTACGATACATGAGTCCTGTCTCTTGTTCAACTGACCAAATATCCATTTCAGTGACTGCCCAGATTCCTCTACTACTGGACTTGTACATGGTTCTTTCTCTTCTCCTTGCCATTATTAATACCACTACCATGTGGTTTTAATGAAGACAAGACATAAAAGTAAAGAATACTTTGGGTAGCTGAACATGTTCCTTCCCCACTTGGATGGTCTCAAGGCTGTTGGCTTCTTCCTGGAACAAAGGCCTGAACCATGCCCATCCACCATCAGCCTCTTCTGCCTGGCTGAGCTCATCCTCACCCTGAACCACTTCTGTTTTAACTGCTCTCATTTTTTTCAGGTCAGAGGGGTGACTGTGGGTAACTGCATGGACCCCAGTTATGCCTCTCTCTTTTTGGGGTACACAGAACAAGGAGGGGTACGTGGAACATTCCTTGTTCCAGTCCTATTCCGGTCCCCATCCACAACTCTTTCGCCAGTATATCAATGATATTATTGGTGCTGCTTCCCTCTCTCGTCCAGAATTGGAAAAGTTTATTAATTTCAGTTCTAATTTCCACCCTGCTCTCACTTTCACCTGGTCCATCTTTGACTGTAATGTCATTGAATATCGATACAATTCACATTGGCTCCATAAAATGTATCTGAAAACAGATTACCCGTTTTGATGTTTTCAGCAGGGGCTTCTTAATTCATTTAGCTTCACTGAATGACAACTGAACCTTAACAATTTCAATTTCAATTTCCATCTTGACTTGTAATACTCATACCCCCTTTCCTTCCTCACATCTCTGTTTGCATTTCTGGGAATAGGCTGGCCGCCAATATCCACTGCAAACCAACTGATATCCAGTTTCCTTGAGTATACATCCTCACACACTACTTTCTGTAAAGACACTATTCTCCCAGTTCCTCCATCTTTGCCACATCTGTTCCAATGATGCCAACTTCCACAAGGGGGCCTCCAAAATATCACCTTTCTCTTCAACCAAGAATTCTCTAGCACCATTGTTGACAGGGCCCTCAGCCGGGGCAACCGATCACCTGCACATTGGCCCTTGCACCTTGTCTGTTCTCCCACAACAGCGATCGGGTACCCCCTCTTGTCCTCACCTACTATCCCACCAGCATCCACATCCACAGGATCATTAGCTGCCATTCCAGCCTCCTCCAGTGAAATGCCACCATACTTGTCAGCCTTCAGCAGGGATCATTCCCTCTGGAACATCCTGGTCCGCTTTTCCATCACTCCTAAGGCATCCCCACAGTCCCACGGCTTTTATATTTTAAGAATATAAAAATATCCTTTTTAAGAATATTTGAGTGTGTGAGAAAGTATACTTGAACCAGTTAATTATCAAACTGGTTCTGTTGATTAGAAATTGAAATTTCAAAGGCCTGCATTTTTTCTTTACCACAAGATGGCACCATTTCCTCATAAATTAAGGGCCTACATAGAGACTGTTTTGATAGTTTCTTTATTCTCAGAGTGGAAAGCATGTGCAAGTTGAAGCAAGTTGTATTTGATTGGAAGTTGAATTGAAGACACCATTTCAGAGTGCAATACTTGCCATTTTCTCAAGCTCTTCTCATTTCAGCAGCACTCATTTGCACATTCCCCTGGTGAGAAGGAATGAAGGACATCTGTAGCTTGGGGAAAGTAAGTCAATGAGGCTGAAAAGTGTGTGTTTAAATATTGTACATTGGAAAAATGAAATTTTTTTCATTTATGCAGTATTGTGCCTTTGTTGGGTGTGTTAATATACATTACACGCTGTACCTGTGATGACGGAGAGTGCAGAAAACTCTTGTATCGACTGATCTCTCTCAGTTCAACTCATAGGCAGTCTGAAGCACAGTTTCAGGGCTTGGGGGTTGCTAACCTCGACAGCCATTGCCCAAGTACTTCCCGTAGCAATTGAAGGTTAGTCAGTTCCTTCTACCATTATATGCCCATGGTCTTCAGAGTGTTTTGTTTTGCGCACGGTATGTTTATATTAGATTCTTTTTCTATTAGTGATATCTAGTGTGTGTTACACATGTATCAATACTCTGACCTATTATATATGGTCATACAGTAACTTATATACACACAAAGCCTTAGTTATGTGTGTACCTTCCTATCCCAAAATTATCTCGTCATTAAGCAAGTTGGAGAGCATGAGAGTTCCATGTTTCTGTCCCAATGAAAGGGTGAGGCATAATAGGGTAAAAATGTATTTTAAATTCTTAGCCATTTGCCAGACTTTATGTATGTTGGTTGAGGTTAAGTGTTTTGGTCTTCATGAATTTTGTCTCTAAAACCTCGCTTCATGTTGTCAGTTCCCCACATTCAGGGACTGCTGTCCACATGTTTAGGGAAACAATCTGTATCAACTGGCTACCAATGACAGAGCACTGTAATATCACCTCCATTTTGTACCCAATAGCTTCTTGCCCTGTACAGCGTAGAGTCTTCCAATTTTACTTTCCTGTTTTTCCCACTTGTTATGAAAGTTACTATTGAATAATTTTTAAAAAAGCATGTTAAAAGTCAGCATAGTAGTGCAAAATAAGAATTGATTTCCTTTTACGTGTCTTGATCCAAATATCACAGCTGTGTAACAGTGCATCATTTGAAGACTAGACTTGATCTCTCTTCCCTATTTGTAACCTGAAGGAAGATTGACTTTTGTTATTTCTTCATTTACTGTTTCAGTACGTAGTTCTAAATGCAGTGAAACCTGTAAATTCCTGACACCAGAGGGACTGTTATCAGCTGTTTTTCTTTTCAGATATCCTCCTTTTCTAAATGTTCACAGTATTAACTTTGGGGAAAAAAGCACTAGAATAGACTCCTACCACCAAACCAACATAGTGGTAGTGCCACTGCTCTATCCTTGGGATAGATGTGTGTAATCCCAGGTATAGAGCGCTTTCGCTAGCAATATAGATGCTGGACAAAGAGATTCCCATTTTGCAAAAGCTGTTTCTTTCACAATACCCACTGGTGCTTCTCACGTGCCTGTATGCTCAATGTTTTAAGTTGCAAATGACTTGATGAATTGATGCAAAAGCAGAAATTGCTGAAGAAAATCAGCAGCTCTGGCATGCAGCTGTGGAGGGGAAGCCGATAATGTTTCCGGTCCAGTAACCCTTCTTCAGAACCTCATTAATGGTTGTCTGAGATGTTATATCTGAATGCAAGGTATTTGGGTCTTGGTGTCCACATTTTCAGGTATCTATTTTTGGGGGTAATGAAAGATTTTGAAGATTTGCCTGGACTTGATGTTTTGTTTAGAATGACTCAGGTTCATCGGAAAGTAGTTAATAAGATCTTTTGCTGAGCTGCATGCTCCTTACAGTATTCAAATGCGCAAGTATTGCCTGCAGGTGGAATGGGGAAGGCCACTGGGAGAAGAAAACTGCAGGGTAGACGAAGTGAAACTTGAGAGAAAGGCATTGTAAAATTTATAATTGTTAACCAGCAGAAGCCAGAAAGGAATGTAGATTAGCAAAAGCAGCGTGGAGTCCAGGAGTGGTAAAGTCACCATAGACCTAGAGTATCGTTAGAGAGACAGCTGGTGGTGAATTTAACCTGAAGATTACCATGCCTCTGATGAGGGGTGAGGTTGAGAAGACAGAACCTTCATGTTGATGACAGTTGGTATGAGAATTGAACTTGCTTTGCTGCTGTCACTCTGCATCTCAAACTAGCCAACTGAGCTAACTGATCCCCCTGTCCAACAATAAGCAGCAGATCACAACAGGAACTCAGTGACATCCACTATTCCAGCAATGTACAGTAATCCTCCCAGCTATGGAACCTTTGGGTTTACATGAATCCATATAATAAAGTTCAGACATGGATGTTGAGAGAGTGTGTTGTGTCACAGCACTGGACTGATTTTCACTTTCTCAGGCTGTTGGAATTGATGCTTTCTGCAGATTAATTCTCAAAAGGTAAGCTGAACAACATACAAGAATGCTGTGCTCCCTCTTGAAAGGCAGATAAAGCCCTGGGGCTGTGGCTTTTTAATCAATACTCAGCCTGCTTAAGAAATGCAATTTCATTTCATGACAATCTTGAAGTAAGACTTCACCTTAAAGAAGGTTCTCCTGCCTAATTGTTGGACTTCTGTGGTCTAATGGAAAAGATTCAGAGTTGTGTTTAATCACTGTACTTGAGGAGGAAGCAATTCTAAACCTTCATGAATTCCAACTAATACCAGTCAGTTTGTAGCAGGAACTCAGCTGACGATGTTTCCTCTCCTATTCTTGTGTTTATATTACGTCACTTGGCCTTACCTATTTTTATCATGTCTTCGTGACTGTCTTTTATCTGTCATGCACTTCTGTCATTCATTTACTCACCTTAGTCCAGTGTTTCCCTTGATCCTTGATCCTTGTTGAACCTGATTAACACACTTGGTCATTACTCCTCCATGGGGGCAACTCAGCAGAGCAGCCAGAAGGATCCACAGAAAGCATTGTCAGAGAGTAGTTTGTACCCTGACTGCACTAAGTTGATTGTAGTGTTGATTGAGATTAAGACTTCATGACTTGAGGTTGATTATTTTACTTTCAGTCTGCATCCTAGACCTGATGCAAATAGGATGAGATGGAATGGAAATGGGACCTTCTGGAAAACGAAATGTTTTTTGAGAAGAGGATCAACAGCCTTTTCATGAATGGTGCAGAGTTAAGGCTAAATTGTCCATAGTGTCCAGGGACGTGCAGGCTAGATGGATTAGCCACTGGAAGTCCAGGATTTCAGGTTAGGGTAAGGATGTGGGTCTGGGTGGGATGCTCTTCAGAGAGTCAGTGTGGACTCAATGGGCCAAATGGCTGGCTCCCACACTGTATGGATCCTATGACAATAATCTAAGCTGACATAATAACAGTGCAGTATGCTTCTTTCACTAATACTAACACACTGAAGCTGAAGAACTTTGAGCAGGATCTGGGAACTTTATTGAGCACAAAATAATGCACTTGAAGCTTCACTGCTGTGTGCAGTTCTCCTGTTGATTTATATGTGACTTCTTGTACCCATTCATCTCCGGAACTAGTGTTGGAGCTTTGTGTTTGTCATTTAAGAAGGATTTTTGCTGAATAACGGTCCAACTGTGCTTTTCGGAATGGAATTCTAGTGAACTTCAATACTGAAGCTTTCCAACCTCTTAGATGATGACTTTTCATTTTTGTTTCACACTCGTTAGTTTCTGTCATATTTCTCTATTATTGAAATGCAACAGATGTCCAGGAGTGGGCATCGTATTTGCATAACACAGGTACTAATTTGTGTTGTTGGAGCTATGGTTCAAACATGCACAAAACAGAGGAACTGCACAGCTGAGGTGAGAATGGCTGCTGTTGACATCAAAGCTGCATTTGATTGAATGTGGCTTCATGGAGTCTTAGCAAAACTGGGATCAGTGGGAATCAGGAAAGCTCTCTTCTGGTTAGAGTCATACCTGGCAAAAAGGAAGATGGTTGTGAATGGTGGAGATCAGTCACCTTGGCTCCAGGACATGTGTGCAGGAGTTCCCATGACCACTGATAGGGTTTCCTTGTTCTTAGCTTCCACCCCATTATTCTTGCTTGTCATTTCTGCCACCTCTGGCAGAATACCGCCACCAATCACATCTTACCCTCCCCTTCACTACCAGCATTCAGCAGGGATCATTCTCTCCGTGACACTCTGGTCCACTGCTCCATCACTGACGGTACTTTCTCACTCCCCATGGCAATCGCAGAAGTTGTGACGCTTGCCTTTTTAACTCTCCCCTCTCCCACTGTTCAAGACCCCAAACCCATCTTCTAGGTGAAACAACATTTTACTTGTGATTCTTTCAATGTAGTCTCCTGTATTTGCTGCTCACGATGTGGGCTCCTGTACATTGGCAAGACCAAATGTTAGCTGGTTGACCACTTTGCGGATGCCCCACCCCACCCAGCCCCAGAGTCCTAGGATTTTGACGCTGCGGCAATGAAGGAACAGCGATATATTTCCAAGTCAGGATTGCTGAGTGCTTTGTGATTGTTGGAGAGGAGTTTGCAAGTGGTGGTGTCCCCATGTAGCTGCTGCTGTTGTTCTTCTCAATGATAGTGGCCATGGGTTTGGAATGTTCTGTCTGAGGAGCCTTTGGTGAAACTTTGCGCTGCATCTTGTAGATAATATGCAGCTTCTGCTACTATGTGTGGGTAGTGAAAGGAATGAATGTATGTGGATGTGGTGCCAATCATGTGCGCTGGATGGTCCTGGATGGTGTCAAACATCTTGACAGCTGTTGGAGCTGTACTTCAAGCAAGTAGAGTGTATTCCTTCATCCCCCTGACTTCTGCCATGTAAATGGTGGATAAGCATTGGGGAGCTCGGAGGTTAGTTACTTGCTGCAGGATTCCTAGTTATTGATCTGTACATACAGTATTTGTATGGCCTGCCCAATTCAAGGGTGATGGTTAGATTCTCCCTTCTGGAGCTGGCTTGAGAGTCGCTTACCACTTGTCAGATCAAACACCTGGATATTGCCCAGGGCTTGCTGCATTTGGAGGTGGACTGCGTGAGTATCTTAGGAGCCGTAAATGGTACCAAATCTTTTACAGTCGTTAGCGACGATCTCAACTTCTAACCTTAAGGTGGAGGGAAGGTCATTAACGAAGCAATTGAATGTAGTTGGGCTGAGAACGCTACCCTGAGGAACTCCTGTAGTGTCGGAGTTGAGATGACTGACGTTCAATGACCACAAGCATCATCTTTTGTGCCAGTTAGGATTCCAGCAATTGGAATAGCTCTAATATACATGGCCTGTTTGTCCCAGGCTGCTTCATGGGTGACTTTGTCTTTGTATAGGATGGGAGTTGGAGGTTAATGAGCCTTTTTTCTTGGTTGGCGTAGGTTGTCCAGGCTTTGCTGCCAGATGACACTGTACTGAGGACGCACACGTTGTCGGTAGACATCTTGGTGCTACGGATTAGTTTGTTTTTCTCCCAGGCCATTTTGTTTATTCAGCCACAGGAGCCCCTGCCTTTCCAATGTGTGTGCTGAGCTCGGAGACAAACTTGTCTTCGATCCAGGGTAGCAGCATTAGTTGACTGCTTCCAGTAATGTATTGATGAGTCTGATTACAGGTTGAGACACAACACTTTACCCCATAAGTATCGTTTTCTTTAAACTGATGATGATAGACAGCATGGAAGATTTTTGACTCGATTAGTTGAGGATTGTCCCATCTGATTGTGTTGAGGTAGACTACTTCCATGATGGTAGGGAAACCATTTGGTCAGGTGGACAAAGGGAATGGTACAATCGAGACCATGAGAGAGATGCATCCCCTTGCGTGCTAAATGGCTGTAAGAACAGCTTAGAGGTTGGGAATTCTATGGTGAGTAACTCCTTTCCTGATGCCTTGGAGTCTGCCACTATCTACAAAGTACAAGACAGGGCTTGTTTGAATGAACACAGTTCCAATGCACTAAAGAAACTTGATACCATACAGTACAAAGCAGCGTGCTTGATCAGTACCCATCTACCACATAAGAAGGATGGAGGGCATTTAATGCACAGCAAGCCTCTCACTGTCCTGTCTTTGAGCAATATTGCTGCTCATTCACTGTCACTGGATCAAAATGAGCTTCCTTCCAAAAAGCATGGCAGTGCCTACACTACATTAACTGTAGTGATTAAGGAGGTGGCTCATCACCACCTTTTCAAGGATAATTAGGGATGCGTGAGAAATGCCAGCGAGAATGAATTTTTAAAAAGTGAAATGAAAACCTCATGAGGAAAGTACTTTTGCAGTATAGGGTTTGAAGTGCATCTGAAATTTACGAACAAATGATTACCATAGCAATTTGCTGCCAGAAGATGGTGATGGTATGCTTTGTACATTGTTTCACTGGCTGATAACACGTCTACAGTGATGGCTGTGAACAACTGCAACAATGTTGAGTGTAGAGAGCTGCATATTTCTATTAAATATTTGTTCCTTGATGTTTTTGCTTTGCTGAATAGATCTTTTAAAAATGCCTGCTTTAATTTGTAATTTTATGTGCAATATTCCTTCCAGTATTATTTCAGCTGCTTTTGCCTTCTACCTCAATACTACTGTGCATATTTTAGCCAAGCTTTCTGCGCAGGTATCTGTTTCAGAAATGGTGTACTTTAAATGTTATTAGAAAGGGATTTTATTCCCTTTCAATTAAACCGTTGTGTGTTTGTAAGCTGGCAGTACTGAAGTTGAAAAAGTAGATCGCTACTAAACAGAAATTAACTGTGCCTGTACATTTGCCATCCAAGATTGCAATTGTCTTGCTGTTTGAAATGACAGGAGAAAGACTGGCAATGTTTATTGGCCTATTTGCTTATGATCCTAATGAGTCTGAGTTGTCTGGTACATTCAGTGCTCATTATTGAGAGGAAACGTGGTAGACAGAATTCAGTTTTATCTTCTAAGAAACTGAATTCTACAATGAATTGTTTCTGAAAATGGATTGCACCACTGTGGGCACTATTTGAAGGTAGTCTAGCCAATGTTTATCCCCAATCAACATTGCGAGAATATATAATATTTAGTTATTGTCATAAAGCTGAGTCCCTCAAAAAGCACTCTGAATTGGCTGTCAGGTTTCCTACGTTACATTTGTGACAGAATTTTTAGAGTATTGTGTGAGCTATAATTCACATTGTGGTGTCGTAAGGTGATAACTGCTGAAGAAAGGTATATTTCCTTCTCATGGGAGTGATATTGCAGAACAGCTGAGCCCAGTGTTGAGACACTGCTGGTTTCAGTTCTAATTGAAATGTAGACTTTGCTTTCGTGGTAAATTGCAATTTTGTGGGTGCAAATAAAACCAAAAAACATGTACATTGAATCGAGTGGCTTTGATATCTTGGGTGTTGGCTGATGCTGTTAGAAACTTAGAAAATTAGAGTAGGCCATTTGGCCCTTTGACCCTGCTCTGCCGTCAATATGATCATGACTGATTATCCAACTTTATGCTCTATTTCATCTCCTTCCTTTTGATCCCTTTAATCCTAACAACTATATTTAAGTTCTTCTTGGAAACATTCATGCTTTGGTCTTAATGCCTTTCTATGGCAGAGAATTCCACAGGCTCACCACACTCTGGGTGAAGAAATCTCTCCTCTCTTCATCTCAGTCCTAAGTATCCTTTAAAGTTGCTGAATGAATGCAGGTGAGGGCAGTTTCTCTTATTGCACTTTGCCATCATGTGGTAAAGGTACATTTTATCTCTGATTCTCCATGGATTCAGCTGACTGAATGGACTGGGACTAAGTGATCTATATGTGAGAAAGAAATATACTTCCTTACAAAGCATTTATGTTTTTTTCCCAGGTAGGGGAGTCCAAAACGAGAGGGCGTAGGTTTAAGATGAGAGGGGAAAGATTTTAAAGGGACCTAAGGGGCAATCTTTTCAAGCAGAAGTTGGTGCATGTATGGAATGACCTGCCAGAGGAATTGGTGGAGGCTGATACAATTACAACATTTTAAGAAGCATCTGAATGGATGTAGAATAGGAATGGATTAGAGGGATATGGGCCAAATTCTGGAAAATGGGACTAGATTAATTTAGGCTATCTGGTTAGCTGGGACAAGTTGGACTGAAGGGACTGTTTCTGTGCTGTACATCTCCATGTCTGTATGTGGGATGTGTGACTGGCCCAAGGGAGAAGTGTTCATCTCATTGTGATCTTTCTCTGTGTGGGTTGTGGAGAGCAGGTTATTTTCTTTCTTTTGGAGGGACAGGATTTTTCTGGGGTGAGTTGGAGGGGATCAAGAGCCATTCTGTCAACCCATGTGAGAAGGGACTGCCCACAGGAGAGGAGCCTGTAAAAGACTCAGCATAGGCTCCATGAAGGCAATGGAATTGAGCAGGTGAGGGAAACAGAACAAAGGCATTGGGGTACGAAACCTCCACATATATGTAAATACCTGTTAGAAAGCAAGTTTGCAACAAATATTTTTAAATAAAAGGAAGACGTTACATTTATCTAGCATCTTTCACGTACTCCATACTTTATGGTCAATGAACTGCTTTTGAAGAGTAGTCTCAGCTGTAAAGCAAGGGAATTCCAATTTGTGCACTGCAAGATTCCACAAATATAATTGAGATGGAAGACTCTGTAACCTGTTTTTTTGATGCTGATTGGAGGATAAGTATTTGAAACAAACATGGGACAACATTCCTGCTTATTTGATTTAAATGTGTTCTGCAATCTTTTATGACCACCGGAGGGTTTCAGTTTAGCGTCTCATCTAAAAGCTGGCATGTTTGATCGTGCAGCACTTTCCCAATACTACCCTGGAAATATGATCGGAGACTGTGCTCAGGTCTCTGATGTGAAACTTAAACCTACAAACGTCTTTGAGGTGAATACTACTAACTGAGCCATGGCTCATGCCTTTTCATTTTGAAATTACTGCTTCCTTGAATGTTGCATGTCTTGAGGATTGGACAGTAATGTTTGTTACAATGGAATCTGGTATATTGTAGATGGAAATGATTGTTGATTTTAAAAACTACACCATTAAAACCTTCATCTAATGTTGGTCAAGAAATGTGGAGAAGCTGGTCACTTCCTATTTTACACTGTTACTGATCATTATCAGACAATCAGGTAATTGAGCTTAAAGACCAATGTTTTTATTTACGTTCTAAATTTATTCCCATGGTGAAAATATTTCTCTTTGCTATCTCTTTACAATAGGTAGTTGCAAATGCTGTGGCAGCGCTGTCTGAGATTAGTGAATCCCATCCCAACAGCAACCTGCTTGACCTCAATCCTCAGAACATCAACAAACTCATCACCGCTCTTAATGAGTGCACCGAGTGGGGTCAGATCTTCATACTTGACTGCCTGTCAAACTACAACCCCAAGGATGAGCGTGAGGCACAGGGGTGAGCTCCTACCTTACATGCTGGCTTGTGAATGTCCAGTAATAACCTCTAATAGCCTTCATTATTGGCCTGTAGCAAAAGGATGGGCACATGTTGGGGAGGAGGGGGTATCAAAACAAATCAAAATTATGAAATTCATGACTTAAAGTATTTTGATTATATATTCTCACTCTGCCCTGCCCTCTGGCGACACTTTACTTGGCATCATTTTATTTGGCAAGGTGAATGGTCTTATAGGATTGGTAGTGGAGGAGATAGTCAGGTATTTGTAACTCAGTACCTCATTTGCACATCTCTGAGTCACTGTCACTGTAACCCCATGTCTGCATCGTTATGGAGCATGCGTTCTATCTATAATGATTAAGATCTCTCCTTGAGAGTTGGTCATAATGCTGAAACTTCATCAGTTTCACTTGAAAGTAAGTCCATGGCAGGAAATACCTAACCAAATGTTTGCAAAATGCAGACCATCAAATTGGCTTTCCTTCCCTGTAGACTCTTCCATTGACATTGCTGGCTGAGAGGAGTTGCTTTTCTGCCTGAGAGACTGTCGATTTAAATGGAAAGGAGAAGGTTGTAACTTCAACTTAGTCTGTGAGCCAATTCAGAGCTGACACAGCCTGAAAAACTATGGTTCCTGCTGATTACACATCTCAACTTTGCTAGTAGTCTGTTTCTTCTTGGCTTGGTTAGCTCCAAATTGACTCCCAAGCCAGTTCAAATTAGTTACCAAGTATTAGCTTAAAGTTGCAGTTACCTGAAGTAAAATTTTCTGAAAGTTTTCAAAAGTTCTTTTTGTTTTCTTTTCCTAGTATCTGTGAGCGTGTGACTCCACGACTTTCTCATGCAAACTCTGCAGTTGTGCTTTCAGCTGTCAAAGTGTTGATGAAATTTATTGAGCTTCTTCCTAAGGATTCTGAATATTACAACACCATTCTGAAGAAGCTGGCTCCTCCTCTTGTCACCCTTCTGTCTGGGGAGCCAGAGGTCCAATATGTAGCTTTGAGAAATATCAACCTTATTGTACAGAAAAGGTGAGTCTAGAGCTGGTGTATGTATGTGGGCAGTTGTTTGGTTTCTAGATTGCTGCCTACCTGTCTCTGTGCATTTTGATCCCAACAGATTCCACTTGCTTTCCAGTACTGCCAAAAGGTGAAATCATCCCTTTTTCTATACTCTTGGGTTTCCAGGCACGGCCGTGGACCTTGTAGTTACCCTTAATCATTCCAACCCTTCGTTTTACAAATCGCCATCACTTCTCTGCCTTCTTTTTGCCATCCTCTAACAACATCAGTTCCTTTCCCCATCCAAAACAAGCCCTGGAGTGTTCCTGACCAGACAGCAATTAGCATGTGGTAAACCATTTATTAACAGCTTAATATTTTGAGGTTCTTATGCTGTAAAAGGTAACAACTCCACATTGTGGAGTTATCAGTGGGCCTGGACTGGTCTAAGGCTCAAATGCTTATACAACACAGTGTATACTTCCATTTGTTTTTAAAATTTACTCATGGGATGTGGGTGTCACTGGCTGGCAGCATTTATTGCCCGTCCTTAGCTGCCCTTGAGAGGGTTGTGGTGAACTGCCTCCTGAACTGCTGCAGTCCACGTGTTGTAGGTTGACCGAAAATGGTGTTAGGAGGCAAATTGTAGGATTTTAACTCGGTGACAGTGAAGAAACAGTGATTTATTTCCAAATTGGGTTGGTGAGTGGCTTGGAAAGGTACTTGAGTGTTTGTGGCATTGTCATCTATCTGCTGCCCTTGTCCTTCAAGGTGGAAGTGGTCATTGGTTAGAGAGTGTTCTCCTAGGGTCTTTGGTGAATTTCTGCAGTGCAGAATGTTGTAGATAGTGCAGTTACTGGTAGTGGTGTGGAAGGGGCGGATGCTTGAGAATCTGAGTCATAGAAACTAAGAACAGGAGTAGGCCATTCAACCTCTTGAGCCTGCTTTCCCATTCAATATTATCAGGGCTGATCATCAAGCTCAATATTCAGATGCTGCCATCCTCCCATATCCCTCGATCCCTTAAGACACAGCAGTTATAACTACCATTTCCTTCTCGAAAACATTCTGTGTTTTGGCCTCAACGCTTAATGTGATAGTCAATTTCATAGGCTCACCACTCTCTGGGTGAGGAAAGTTGTCTTCATCTCAGTCCCAAGTGGCCTATCCTTTATCCTTAGACTGTGACCCTTGCATCTGAACTCCCCCACAATCGGGAAAACCAATCCTACATCTAACTTTACCAATGTCCTGTGTAGTTGCAGCGAGACATCCTTGTTCCGGTACTCAGATCCTATCGCTATGAACTCTGACACACAGTTTGTCTCCTTCACTGCCTGCTGCACCTGCATGCTTACTCTCAGTGACTGGTGCATGAAGACACCCAGGTCTCTCTGAACATTCCCTCTCTCAATTTACAGCCACGCAAATAATAACATACTTTCCTATTTTTGCTGCCAAATTGGATAGCCTCATATTTATCCGCATTATGTTGCATCTGCCATGCATTTGCCCACTCATTCAAGTTGTCCAAATCGCAAAACAACATTTTGCATCCTTCTCACAGCTCACTGTTCCACCTAGCTTTGTGTCGTATACAAATTTGAAGATATGACGTTTAGTTCCCTCCTCTAAATCATGAACATATGTTGTGAATAGCTGGGGTCCTAGTACTGATCCCTGCAGAACCACACTCGTCATTGCCTGCCATTCAGAAAAAGACCTGTTGGTTCTTACTGTTTGTTTCCTGGCTGCTAACCAATTTTAGATCTGTCTCACACTACCCCCAATCTCATGCGCTAATTTTACACATTAATCTCTTTTATGTGGAACTTTGTCAGAAACCTTCTGAAAGTCCAAATGAACCACGTCCAATGCTGCCTCCAATCAACTCTACTTGTTATATCCTCAAAGAATTCCAGTAGATTTGTTAAGTATGATTTCCCATTTGTAAATGCACACCAACTGTGTCTGATTCTATCGCTGTTTTCTGAGTGGTCTGTTATAAAATTCTTGATCAACGGACTGTAGACTCTTCACTACTATCGATGTCAGACTCACTGGTCCATGATTCCCTGTTTTCTTTCACCTCCCTTTTTAAATAGCAGGGTTACATTATTTATTGTCCAGTCTGTAGGGACTGTTCCAGAGTGTAAAGAATCTTAGAAGATGACCACCAATAGATCCATTATTTCTGGGGCCACTTCCTTTTGTAATCTTTGATCTAGATTATCAGGCCTGGGATATTTATCAGCCTTCAATCCCACTAATTTCTCCCACGTCACTTCTTTACTAATGCAGAATTACTTCAGTTTCTCCCTCTCACTAAACCCTGTGTTCCCTATCATTACTGGTATGTTATGTGTTTCCCCCTTTGTGAAGACAGAAGTAAAGTATGAATTTAGTTTGTCAGTTTTTTTTGTTCCCCATTATAAATCCACTGTGTTTCTGACTGTAGGAGACCTATATTTGTTTTCATTATTTTTCTTTTTACATAGCTATGTAAACTTTTATAGTCAGTTCTTGTGTTCCCCGCAAGCTTACTCTCATGCTTTATTTTCTCCTTAACCAATCCCTTGGTACACCTTTGCTGACTTCTAAACTGTTCCAAATCCTCAGGTCTGTTGTTTTTTCTTGCTAATTTGTATGCCTTTTATTTGAACATAATATCTCTCATAAGCCATGGTTTGGCCACTGTTTTCTTCATATTCTTGTATGCCAGACAGGAATAAACAATTCTTGCAAGTCACTCGTTCACTCTTTAAATGTTCGCCCGTCCGCTGTCATTCCTTTCAGTAACATTTCTCAATTCATCATAGTCAGCTCACACCTCATATCACAGTAGTTTCCCTTACTAAGAATCAGGACCTTAGTCTTAGAATCAACTACATTTCTCTCGTTTTTGATGAAGAATACTATCGTATCCTATCTGGCCATTATGCTTTGCTGCACAAAGTGTAGGCACACTGATCTATTAGCTGGTGGTAGCTGCACACCAGACTGGTGCTGCTCTTTCCTTGGCTGCTTTCAAGATTTGGCAGAAAATCAAGAGGCTTCAGAAACATTTCTCATTCCATACCCTTCACACCCTAGATGGTGCATTGCTCAACCATTTAAAATGTACACTGCAAAGTATAGTTTTGAAAAGCATTGCCGTTTACTAAAAGACGATATGTGGACCTTTAACAGGACTGCACGAAGTGGCAACTCTGAAGAACTGTCCCAACTAAGCATGGCAGTTATTCCTGCTTTTATCTGTTGCATATTTCTGCTACTTGTCAGTTCTCAATTTTTGTTTCCATGTCATTTTTATTCCATACACACTTTTGCAATTCTTACTGTGGGAACTGAGCTGAATATTCCAAATACACTGAGCTGTCAGGTAATTACAGACAGACTGTCTTATAGAAACCGTTATGGTGTCTGAATCATTTAGGTGCCAGAAATAGCAACGTACTCTAAAACTAACTTTTCTGTTTCATTTTTCCTTTATCACTGTTGTAAATGATTGACAGACCCTGATAACACAGGCCCTTGGGGAGTAATAAACAAATAATATTCATTTTTAAAGATAGTTAATGCCAAAGCCTCAAAGAATTTGATGAGTTTGAGTACAGTTTTTCTACTCTTATTCTTTTTGCAGTTTGCATTTATTCAACAATGGGGAGAATTCATTTGCTTGTTCTAAACCACCCCAAGGGATCTTTCTCTCCAGCCAAGAAGGCAGGCAATGTCTCAGTTTAACATCTTAACTGAAAGACAGCATCACTGAGAGTGTTGCATTCCTTCAGTACTGTACCACATTGTCAGCTGTTACACCACACGCACAGGTACCTGGGATGAGACTTGCTTGCAGCCTTCTGGCTCGAATGAACCATGGCTGACAGCAGCCAGTTTTCTGTAATCCATTAATATGTTGATGGTTACCATTAACCAGCCTCAAGCTGGATTAGCCACGTAAATACTGGAACTACAGGGGTAAGACAGAGGCTAGAAATTCTGCAAGGTCCAACTCACCTCTTAATTCCCCAAAACCTGTTTGCTATCTTCAAGAGACAAGTCAGGAGCATAATGGCACCATCTCCACTTCCCTGGAAGGATGCAGTTCCAACAATGAACGAACATTGGGAGCAGGAGTAGGCCATTCAGCCCCTCGAACGTGTCCCATCAATAAATAACATCATAACTGATCTAATTGTTTCCTCAAATCCACCTTCCTACTTACCTCCAAATTAACCTTTTCACTCCCTTGCTTTACAAGAATCGAATCATCTCTGTCATAGAGTTTTCAAGGATTTTGCTTCCAACACCTTTTCAGGAAGAGAGTTCCAAAGCCACTAAACCCTCTGAGAAAGAAATAATTTAGCATAATCTCTGTTTTAAGTGGGTGACCCCTGATTTTTTTTTTTAAATCTGTGATCTCTAGTTTTAGATTCAACCGAAATAGGAAACACCATCACCACATCTGCCCTTTTGGTTCCAATGAAGTCACAACCTACTCTTGTGAACTTCAGCAGACACCAGTATAGAATGTGTAGCCTTTTCTAATAAGACGACTGTCTGAAGGATGGACAATAAATGTTACCCACCAGTGAAGTTCACATCCCAAAAGCAAATAAAAAAAAATCCTTGCCAACTCCTTCCTGTAGCAGAGATACCCTTGGTAATTCATCCCATCCAAATTTCAAATTATTTATTTAGGGAATTATGAGCAGTTGGTTATTCTAATTTTAAAGGCTGGGAACACAGTTACAACTAACCAAACTAATCAGTGAGAATAGCAAAGACCCAGGAGAGGTTATTTTTCTCAAGTTTCTTGATGTTAATGGAAAACATCAGTATGAATATAAATTAGGGAAATGCAATGATCAATGAGGATAATAAGGCAACTTTGTTGGAGTAGACATGGAAAGGCTAAAAAGGCTAAATTTTGTAACAAATCCCTATTGTTTGTTAATTTTCAGGCCTGAAATTCTGAAGCAGGAGATAAAGGTGTTCTTTGTGAAGTACAATGACCCGATCTATGTGAAACTGGAGAAACTGGACATCATGATCCGTCTGGCCTCTCAGGCGAACATTGCCCAGGTTGGTGTGTGTTTCTTGACTGACCAACCCCAAAGTAATGTGAAAGCACATGGCTGCCCTCATTGTGAGACTGAGGAAAAGGATTTAAGTTTGAAAACTGTGATGGGTGTCTTGTAATGGAAAACCATAGATGAATACTTCCTGTACATAAATGTATTTAGAATCTAATGTAAGTGCAGGGGAAACCATTCAGCCAGTTGTGCCAGTGTTGCATGGAGATCATTTATAAGTCTTGGCTACATCATAAGTATTCAGTTACTTATGATAGGATGGGAGTCACCTCTTCAGTTACATTGATCTACCTAATGTCTGCAGTGTTTGAATTGTTTGTTTTAAACCATTCTGTTCCACCTGTGCTCCTCGTAAGGCCAAGCTAAATGGGGTAGTGCTTGCATGGTTCCTCATCTTCCAGGGCAGCTACTGCATCTTTGACAATGGGTTTAATTCTGTTAGATCTCATATCTTTCAATGAGAGTCTGAGTTATGGAAGTCGGCTCAAAATGTGCCATTATTTGTATAGTACTGATACTGCATACAGCACTAAAAAAGGTACAAGGTCACGAAGGCGGGGAAAAAAAACAGAATAGAACAAAGAACAGGAAAATCAGAACAGAATCATTAGAATAATATTCAGAAAATCGAATATTCAGAAAAACAGAAAAATCACAATAATATCAGAATCTACAGTGTTAAAAATCTGTCTTTATGCATTTTGTTAGAATACACATGCCCCCTCCCCGATCACTACTGGTCAGCAGAGCCAAGCTGTTGCTGTGTGATTGGCTCTCTCGTAGATGGACAGGCATGTGGCTCAATCATATTTAACTTTTAAGGTTTTGAAACTCTTCATACAGTTTTCTGTCTGAGTAACTTTGCTGGAACTGACAATTAGAAATTTCTCATTACAGACAAAGTAAAAGAATATTGACTTTTGATCAGTTCCAACACAGTTATATGGTTTAGCACATTCCCATTAAAATTCCAATATCTTTAGCAAGTGAACGAGAGAGAAAAAAGTGGCTGTCATTAACCATTTGTGGTCTGGTTTGAATCCTTTTATGGACTAATTTAGTTCTGTAATTATCTATCAAATAATTAGTGATGTGAAGTCTAGAATTGTTTTATTTATGGTTTAGAGTTGAATCAAATGTCAAATATTGTTAGTTATGACCTTGAATATTGCCACTATTTTATCTATGGCCTACAGAATATTCTTCAAATGTATGTACTAGCTACAACTGTTGTATTATTCAGGTGTTGTTAAGTGCAAATGTTAACTTTGTGATCTAATGGCCTTAATTGACCAAGGGAAAAATGTTGTCAGCAACTGTTGAGGGGTCATCTTTTGCTACTCAGTGATGGGTAGCAGTCGGCCATCTTGTGCCATTCAGTGAAAGCTGGCCCTATCAAGTTGACATATACTTACCTTGAGAATTTCCCAAAGAACTATCCTCCTTGACCATTGCTTCTTTGTTGTAATGTTACTAATAGAGGAGAGAACTGCATTCAACTGTGTGTTGATGATGCTCACACTTCTACTTAACCGTTTTCCTTTATCGCATGACCATAACTACTCAACATTTAAATTAATTAAATTGAATCTTGGTAACAGTAGAATCTCTGGAAGATCAAAGCATTTGGTGCCAAAATTTCTACATTCCTGTTTAGACAACTTGGGATAAAACAGAAAATCTGTGTTCTGTTCAGTGCAGCCTTCTGCAAACCAGTGCACCTCTCACCAAATATAATCTGCCTTTGTCCTTACCTTAAGCCCACTGTAGATGAAGCACATATCCATGCAATAACTTCACCAATGTTCGCCTCTCTAATTTCTAGACTTCAACCTTCCTGTAAAATCCAATTTGTACAAAACCCTGCTGCCTGATATCCTATACTTGACTAAGAACTGTGCAGTCATTTTCACTGTTACCTGTTGACATAAATTGGTCTCATGTCACCGAACAGAACAAATTTAAAATCCGAATCTAAAAGTTATTCCATGGTTTTGAAGGAGCCAATATCTGAAGTTTTCTTCAGCTTTGTATTCTTCAAGTTCTCTGATTCTGACTGTATCTACATTTCACTGTAGCAGTATGTCCGTGACAGGGTCTTTAACACTTCACCACTTTCTTACAAGCTTCTTCCTCACCTTGAAAATATTCACAAAAGAATGTTGGGAGTGCCATACTTGTCACACACATAGCCATTGGTCAGAATGATGACGTGTCATTTCAATCCAAGTTTAATCAATTTTTATGCATCCTCTTTGGAAAAATTATGGTGCCAAATGTGCACTGAGCCATTTGGCAACTGTCAAGCTGGTACTGAAATACAAGAGTACAGACAGCGTAAAAATGCTGGCACTCATTAACATGGTGATCCATTCAATTGATTCACCTATAACCATCTCTCACCTTGAGCCTGTTCAAAATGCAGAACCTTCTGTTTCAGATTTGTACAGTGCCTTTGCAAACCACACATTTTGACGAGTCAGTGCTGTTACAATATGACCTTTTCTGTTGAATGTTCCTTATGCATTGGTGTGGTTTGAAGTGTGGAGTGTGCAATATATTTGTTCAGTCACTATGCAAGTCCAGGCTTGTTAGCGATGTCAGTTAATTTCCATAAATTCAGAAATCAGCATTATTTTTTAACTTTGTATCACTTGAGAATATGTATTAACCTGTCATTTGTTGTTTAAACTTTTGTTTCGATTAGGTTTGTTGCCCTTGTTGGATAAAGGTTTATGATTGTGAATTACAGTGTGTGGGTGTGGGGAGGGGGAAGTTTGTTAGCTCATTAGGCTGAATGGCTGGATCGTGATGCAGAGCAATGTCAATGGTGCAGGTTCAGTTCCAGCTTTGGCTGAGGTTACTTCAAGTGTTTGAAGAGATCTGATCAGTATATTTATCTACTGTAATGTATTGCTAGTAATTATCACAGAGGAACAGATTATTTTGTGATTGGTGATCTCAGTTCACAAACAGGAACTGATTCCTCAATACCCCTCACTATTTTAAACTTGTGTATCTTTTGAAATATCCCTGTCCAGTATTGGGATGTGTGGTTGCAAGTCTAGAAAGGTGCAGAGAGATGGATAGTAACAAAGAGTTAGCGGCATAAAAACCAGGATTTCAATTTGTTTTTTTAATTTGTTGGAAAAGACCTTGCATTACTAAGTAAGGCATGTTTGGCAGAACTGCATGTGTTGACTCCTTTGAGTCCTGTTCGCCTATCACTCATTTGCTCATTGACTTACATTGCCACCTGGTCTGCCACCACCTCAGTTTTAAAATTCTCATCCTTATGTTCAGATCCCTGTATCGCCTCGCCCTTCCCTATACACATAACTTCGTTCAGCCTACAACCATCTTCCAGCTCTGTCTTCCTGTATATCATTGTCATTTGCCGCACAGTTGGCAACCTGTGCTTTCAGCTGTTTGGTAGTTCTTTCCCAAAACCTCAATCTCTACATCGTGCCTTCTCTTTTAAAATGTTCTTTATAATCCCTTTTTGACCAAGATTTGGTTACCTGCACTACTGTCAGCTGTTTTAGGTGTGTGAGTTCTTTTTTGAAGAGAAAGCTTGATAGATGCATTTCAGAGTCAAGACGGGTCTCGACCCGTATACAGACTAGAAAGGGAGAAATAATTCCCACTGGTGAAATGATAAAGAACAACAGAGTACAGATCTAAGGTATTGGCAAAAGAAATGATATAGACATGGGGATAGCATTTTTACATGGTGATTGATTGAATTCTGCCTGAGAGTGTGGGGAAAGCAAGGTGAATCAGGGCATTTGAAAGGAAATGGGATCATTATCTGGAAAGGAAAAATATACAGGACTAGGATCGAAGGCAGGAGAGTGACACTAAGTGAATTGCTCCTGCAGAGGATCAGCATGGAAACAATGTGTCGAGTGGCCCCTGTGTTGTTGTGACCTTTATTGTGACAATTCTGTTGTTCGTTTCATAAACCTATGAATTGTTGACAGATCTCGTGTGAAGAAACTTGGAATATTTTATGAAGTTCAAGGTACTATATGAATGCCAGTTACTGCTGAGTTGATTTCCGACTAAGTTCTCCAAAATATTTTCCAAGTTACTGTATTTTAACATTTGAAATAAACAGGAATATACTGAGAGGGCGAGATGAAGTGAGACACCTTTGCGAGCAAGCGCAGTGCAGGTCAATAAGATTTTAAAGGGGGTATATGGAATGCTCATCTTCATTGACAGAGGTATAAAGTACAAAAGTAGGCTTATAATGAAGAAGTGGAGCAGGAAGGTCAACATTTCAGGTCAGGACCCTTCACCAGGACTCGTGAAGGGTCCCGACCTGAAATGTGGACCTTCGTGCTTCTCTGATGCTGCCTGGCCTGCCGTGTTCCTCCAGCTCCACACTGTATTGACTCTGACTCCAGCATCTGCAGTTCTTGCTATCTCCACATAATGAAGACACTGGTGAGGTCACATTAGAGTGTTATGTGTTTCCATTACAGGAAGGACACAATTGCTCTGGAAAGTGCAGAGAAGATTTATTAGAATAGCGCTAGATCGAAACATTGTAGCTGTGAGGAGAGATTGGAGAGGTTGGGGTTGTTTTCCTCAGAACATAGAAGGCTGGGGGGTTGGGGCATGATTGAGGTATACAAAATTGATGGCTAGAATTAGAGGTATCACTTGGCAGAGAGCTCAAAAACCAGGGGTGATAGATTCATGCTAAATGGAAGAAGGATTACAGTGGATGTGAGGAAAAGCTTTTTTATGCAGAGGATGGTGGGCGTCTGGAATTTGCTGCCTGAATTGGTGGAGGCAGAGACCCTAAACTCTTTCAAACAAATACCTGGATCTGCACCATAAGTGCTGTAAACTGCAGGGCTATGGACGCTATGCAGGAAGATGGGGTTAGAAAGAGTATCTGGGTGTCTTTGAGTCAGTATGGACAAAATGGACCAAGCGGCCCCCTTGTTTACTGTATCATCATTATGGTGCTATGGAAAGTTAACGTGATATCAGGAAAAACAAAACAGCCCTGTAATGTTCAATATATCAGTAAAATTTGCACATTCTAGATGAGCATATCATACATCATATAAATAATGGAAGTCGGTTTTTGAAGCAGATGTGTTATCTGTACTCATGTAAGTTTCAGCCAAGCTCACCATATCCTCCTCTCTCTTCCCCAGACGTGCACATTCACAGGCACGCGATCCTAATCAGACATGTTGCTGCTGCCCCATTCTGTCCGGTTGCTGGTGTTTGCAAACCAGCCTGTCCAGCCCAGGGTAAGGAGCTTGAACAAAGGATCAGAATCACAGCCTTTCCAACTTCACAACCTGCTGGTTATCCCTCCGTTAACTGACAAAGTTACTTTTGCCAGAACCAAGATAACGTGCACACACCCTGGGCCCACAAGGCAGTCAGTTCTTGCAGCCCTTTCCAAGTTGAAAGGGAGCTGAAGGCCCCTCGTCCTTCCCTTTGTATTTTATTGATCCTGTGGCTCCACGGCTATCCAGCCGGTGTTCCACCTCTCCACAGTTGCCACTGCTGCTTTTGTGGAGGTGTAGTTCACAGCCTCAAATCACGCTCCTGTCAACTCATTGCACCCACACTTTGGGATTAGCTGAGCTAGTGGTGATTAGGATGGCAATCTGTGCAGAGTTAGTTAATCTTCTAAAGAGCATGACCATGGGGCAATTGTGGCACAGGGGTCGTGTTCTTCTACCATCTCTGAACAGGTTGATTGGAAAATATAGGAAAAGAAACAACATTTCTGATGAAGGGTCTAGGCCTGAAACGTCAAGCTTTGCTGCTTGGCCTGCTGTGTTCATCCAGCCCCACACCTTGTTATAACAGGATTGACTGTTGCTGTTAATTTTTTTTTATTCATTCATGGCATGAGAGCATCGTTGGCCAGGCCAGAGGGCAGTTAAGAGTCAACCAAATGGCGGTAGCTCGTGAGTAACATGTAGGCCAGACCAGGCAAGGATGGCAGCTTCCTTCGCTAATGGACATTTGTGAAACAGATGAATTTTTCCAACAATTGACATGATCATCATTCGACCCTTAATTACAGATTTTTATTGAATTCCATCATGTGCCACGGTGGGATTTGAACCGAGATCCCTAGAACATCACCTGGGTCTCTGGATGAGCAGTCCAGCGATAATAACACTAGGCCATCGCCTCCCCTATTCATTATCTTTGTCCATGCCATAGTAGTGTCCCTGTGGACGTTAAGTGATGATACGGTAGAATAACTTGTTGGTGTGCATCAAGTCCTGGAGGGTACCTGAGACCTAATCTAACATGAATCAGTACTTCCAAGATGAAAGGTTGGGAAAACATAAACCGTAGAAGTACTTAAGAGATAACAAGGTGTAGAGCTGGATGAACACAGCAGGCCAAGCAGCATCAGAGGAGCAGGAAAGCTGACGTTTCAGGCCTAGATCCTTCTTCAGGAATTGTAGAAGTATCTTCTACTGTCGTAGACGTACTTAACGTGTTTTAAAAAGAAAATGCTTTCATAAAATAGGCTGTACTAAAATTGAGATCTAACATTCAGGCTTTTCCAATTTTAGCCTCGATTACCATAATTCAGTCATCTATAATTGGGAGAAGTGTTAAAAGAAATGGAGTCAGCACAGAACTCCTGTTGTGTAAGCTGAAGCCACATAAGTGATCCTTTGAATATAAAGAGAAAGCAAGTCATCTGTTACAGTATTTTCAATGATGCATTATTCACTTGGAATAATATATTGAAGCCTGGCATAAAGCTTGAGAAAAGAACAATCAATCCTGCTTTTATTTAATGGTTTTGTACTGCTTGCTTATAAATATAGCTCAGTGATTCTTTTCACTCGTAAAACCTCATGAAGTACTTACTAGGCCACAGTGTCATTTCTAGTGATAATTTCAACTGAACAGTCTAATTCGGCTCCCATGCGCGAGTTTCACAGAAGCATATAAAATAGGAGTGGGAGCAGGCCATTCTGTTCTTGAGCCTGCTCACGGGATTATGATTAAATATGATCATGGCTGATCATCTCCCCACAACCTTTGGCCCCTTTAGACTTTAGAACTATATCTAACTTCTTCTTAAAAATATTTAGTGCATTTGCTTCGACCGCTGTCTGTGGCAGAGAATGCCACAGCCTCATTATTCTCTGGGTGAAGAAATATCATCATCTTAGTCCAAAATGGCCTATCCTGTGATCCCTAATTCAGGACTCTCCAGTCATCGTGAAAATCTTTCCTGCATTTATCCCGTCTAGTCATGTAAGAATTTTATAGAGTTTTATGAGATCCACTCCCCACCAACCCCCCACCATTGTTTCAGTGACTCTTTGCCAGATTCTTAATTCTTCCTCGTCAAACAGGAATAATTCTGAAATAAAAGATTACAGAATCTCATGAACAAAAATGTGTAAGTTTTACTTTTAATGTAGATCTAAAAAGCAACGGCAGTTCTTTTAAAAGTAGCAATTCCGTTGATGGCTGAGCTGTAAATTACCAGAAGGCCTCACCTTTGCTCCCTGGATTCTGATGAGCAACAATGGTGATGCATTTGAACCGATGTATCAAGTGTGAAGAGGTTGAATACTGCACTTACAGGAAATGTGTCAGATATATTATGTATGTATGCCTGTCGAAGTATCATTATCACTGTTATTGTTCTGGTGAGCCCGCCAATACTTTAGGTTCACCCTTGTAGTAAAAACATGAGAAGCAAAATTAAACATACGCAAATTTATCAGATGGGGAAGCAAATAAAACAAACACCTGAAAATTTTAAATGATCATCACATCCACATTTCTCCATCACAAGATGACGACCTGCTTCTGTCTGTTGTCTGCTGTTTTGCCCATTTTGCCCAACTGATGCCTCTGTTAGAACATAAGAACATAAGAACTAGGACCAGGAGTAGGCCATCTGACCCCTCAAGCCTGCCCCGCCATTTAATAAGATCATGGCTGATCTTTTTGAGACTCAGCTCCACTTACCCGCCCACTCACCATAACCCTTAATTCCTTTACTGTTCAAAAATTTATCTAGCCTTGCCTTAAAAACATTCAGTGAGGTAGCTTCAGCCGCTTCACTGGGCAGGAAATTCCACAGATTCACAACCCTTTGGGTGAAGAAGTTCCTCCTGACCTCAGTCCTACATCTGCTTCCCTTTATTTTGAGGCGATGCCCTCTCGTCCGAGTTTCACCTGCTAGCGGAAACAACCTCCCTGCCTCCACTTTATCTATTCCCTTCATAATCTTATATGTTTCTAAAAGATCTCCCCTCATTCTTCTGAATTCAAATGAGTATAATCCCAGTCTACTCAGTCTCTCCTCATAATCCAACCCTCTCAACTCTGGAATCAACCGAGTGAATCTTCTCTGCACCCCCTCCAGTGCTCTTCTCAAGTAAGGAGACCAAAACTGCACACAGTACTCCAGGTGTGGCCTCACCAGGACTCTATACAGCTGCAGCATAACCTCCCTGTTTTTAATCTCCATCCCTCTAGCAATGGCAGACAAAATTCCATTTGCCTTTTTCATTACCTGCTGCACCTGCAATCCTACTTTTAGCGATTCATGCACAAGGAAACCCAAGTCCCTCTGCACAGCAGCGTGCTGCAATTTTTTACCATTTAAAACATAGTCCATTTTGCTGTTATTCCTACCAAAATTGATGACCTCACACTTATCAGCATTGTACTCCATCTGCCAGACCTTTGCCCACTCACTTAGACTATCTATATCCCTGTGCAGACTTTCAGTGTCTTCTACACACTTTGCTCTACCACTCACCTTAGTGTCATCTGCAAATTTTTGACACACCACACTTAGCCCCCAACTCCAAATCGTCTATGTAAATTGTAAACAATTGCGGTCCCAACACTCTTCCCTGAGGGACGCCACTAGCCACTGACCGCCAACCAGAAAAACACCCATTTGCCCCTACTCTTTGCTATCTACTGGTCAAGCAATCCTCTATCCATGCCAATACATTACCTGTAATACCGTGCAACTTTATCTTATGTAGCAGCCTTTGGTGTGGCACCTTGTCAAATGCCTTCTGGAAATCCAGATACACCACGTCCACAGGTTCCCCATTGTCCACCATGTAAGTAATGTCCTCAAAGAATTCCACCAAATTAGTTAAACATGACCTACCCTTCATGAACCCATGCTGGGTGTTCCCAATGGGACAATTTATATCCAGATGTCTTGCTATTTCTTCCTTAATGATAGATTCAAGCATTTTCCTCACTACTGAAGTTAAGCTAACTGGCCTATAGTTACCTGCTTTTTGTTTACTTCCTTTTTTAAACAGTGGTGTCACATTGGCTATTTTCCAATCTGCGGGAACCACCCCACAGTCCAGTGAATTTTGGTAAATAATTACTAGTGCATTTGCTATATCCCCCATCACCTGTTTTAGTACCCTGGGATGCATTTCGTCAGGGCCAGGAGACATGTCTACCTTTAGCTTGCCCAGTACTGCCTCCTTAGTGATAATGATAGTTTCTAGGTCCTCACCTGCTATAACCTTCTTGCCATTAGTTTTCGTTATGTTATTTGTGTCTTCAACTGTGAAGACCAACACGAAATAACTGTAATGCCTCAGCTGTTTCCTCATTCCCAGTTATTAAATTGGCCTTCTCATCCTCTAAAGGACCAACGTTTACCTTCGCCACTCTTTTACGATTTACATATTTATAGAAACTTTTGCTGCCTGTTTTTATATTCTGAGCTAGTTTACTCTCATAATCTATCTTACTTTTCTTTATAACTTTTTTTGTGGCTTTCTGTTGGCCTTTAAAGATGTCCCAGTCTACTAGTTTCCCACTACTCTTTGTTTTTTGTATGTGTTTTTTTTCAATCTGATACTTTCCTTTATTTCCTTAGACATTCATAGCTGGCTCTCTCTTTTCCTACAGTTCTTCCTTATCACTGGAATATACTTCTGCTAAACACTGTGAAAAATCGTTTTGAAAGTCCTCCACTGTTCCTCAATTGACCCACCATAAAGTTTTTACTCCCATTCTATCTTAGCTAACTCTTCCCTCATTCCTTCATAGTCTCCTTTGTTTAAGCACAGGACATAGATACTGGAATTAACCTTCTCACGCTCCATCTGTATTTTAAATTCGATCATACTGTGATTGCTTCTTCCGAGGAGATCATTAATTATTCCTTTCTCATTACACAGGACTAGATCTAGGATAGCTTCCTCCCTCGTAGGTTCCATTACGTACTATTCAAGGAAATTATCACGGATGCATTCTATGAACCCCTCCTCAAGGCTGCCATGACCGACCTGGTTTGACCAATCGATATGTAGATTAAAGTCCCCCATGATAATTGCTGTACCATTTTTACATGCATTAGCTATTTCTGTGTTTATTGCCTGCCCCACCACGATGTCATTATTTGGTGGCCTATAGACCACACCTATCACTGACTTCTTCTCCCTGCTATTCCTAATTTCTACCCAAATGGGTTCAACGTTTTGTTCAATAGAATCTATATCCTCTCTCACTACCTCCCTGATATCATCCTTAAAAATCAGAGCAACACCACCTCCCTTACCTTCCTGTCTGTCCTTCCGAACAGTTTGATACCCCGGGATATTTAACTCCCAGTCATGACCATCCTGTAACCATGTCTCTGTAATGGCCACTAAATCATACCCATTTGCCATGATTTGCACCATCAACTCATCCACCTTGTTTCGAATGCTCCGAGCATTCAGATGAAGTGCCCTTGTGCCAGTTTTTGCACCTTCTTTTTGGGTCCTATTACCTCCATTACTAACAGCTCTTGAGTTCTCCTTCCCTTTAACTTTTTTCCTAATTTTCAATGGAGTTGAAGCTTCCTCGTCACCTGCTAACCTGCTGCTTTGCCTTACATTAATTGTTATTCTTCCTCTATACTCATTTCTCCCTTCCTCCCTACTTACTAGTTTAAAGTCCTATTAACCACCCTATTTACCCTTTTCGCCAGTACACTGGACCCGGCCCTGTTCAGATGGAGTCCATCCCAGCATTATAGATCCCTCCTGTCCCAGAACTGATGCCAGTGCCCCATGAAAAGAAACCCTCTTTCCCACACCACTCTTTTGGCCACGTGTTTACTTCCCTGATCCTCGCCTCCCTATGCCGATTTGCAAGTGGCTCGGGCAGCAATCCAGAGATTATGACCCTTGAAGACCTGTTTTTAATCTTGTTCCTAGCTTTTCATAATCCCGAAACAGGTCTTTTTTCCTAGTCCTGCCTATGTTGTGGTACCTACGTGGATCACAACAACTGGATCCTCCCCCTCCCTCCCTAGTATCCTCTCAAGCCAGTCAGAGCTGTCTTGCACCCCGGCACTGGGCAGGCAACACACCATGCGGGATTCTCTATCCTGCTCGCAAAGGATACTGTCTATCCCCCTGATGATGGAATCCCCTACAACTACAATCTGTGTTTTTGCTCTCCCCTCTTGAATGGCCTCCTGGACCATGGTGCCATGGTCAATTGACTCATCCTTCCTGCAGCCCTGTTCCTCATCCACGCAGGGAGCAAGTGCCTCATACCTGTGGGATAATGTCAAAGGCTGCGTCTTCTGTGTTCCTGTCTGCAGGGTGCCTCTACCTGCCTCACTTAGCATATGAAGCAGGAATCTGTTTCCCTTCATATTGAGCTGACGGGTCGTGAGATGTTCCCATCTCTGATCAGCTAACATTCTTCATACAAAGGGTTCTGTTTTATGTTGTCTTGGGCTGTATGGCTCAGTTATTCACTTGTTAACCTTGCTAGTTGAAGAAACTGACCTCCCTCAGGATCTCTGATATTTCAAACCATCATCAGAACTAAAAAGTTTGTTATTTATCTTTATACCAGGATTACAACATTAGAGACTTGTGTACATTTAAATATCTCATATTTAACAGCCCAGAAAACTTTAAATGGCTGCGCAAGTGTGGCATGCAGAGCCACCAGCTATCACATGCGTTAGGTTTCTGGTGTGTGTTCTTGATCTGCAAAGGTTAAAATCAACTCCTGAACCACATCTTTGGAATGTTATTCTAATTCATTGTGGAACTAGAACCATTTTACGGGCAAGTGAGAACATTTGTTTGACTGCCTCAATTTCCATTAACCAATTCCTCCTAGATTGGCACTCGACACTTGCCTATTTCCTGTTTCTCTGTCTCTTCCATCTCCCACCCTTTACAAAGCTAACTATCCTTCTTGCTTCTTTTCTGTTTAGAGTTAACCCCTCTTCTCTCAAATCCCACCAAAACGTTATAAATTGTGCAACTAATGTATAATTTGCAGAGCTTTCACTTCTTACCGACAGACCTTGAATTTGCAGTACCACTCGGCTCCAGGTTTACTTCCTCATTAACTGTCTATTATGTTGCAGAAACTGGCCTGGGCCCAGTTACCAACTATATCCTAAGCAACTGTAGTGTGCCAAGCTTCCTCAAAGTTGGCGTGTTTGATCATTAAGCCACTTCTGTCTCTTCTTCACATTTCCCTTCTAGGAAACTACCCTTGTATACTTTTCCTCTTGTCTGCCCTGGAAAATAGTACATTTCTCATGATGTATTCTTCAGTCCTACTGTTATCGCAGCTAGTATGTCCCACGGATCTTTCCTTAGCCTTTAAGCGTCCAACTGGCTTACATTGGCTTTGTATTACCCAATACATTTTTATCTACGGCTCTTCTCATGAATCATCTTACCCTAACTTGCATCCTCCTATCTTTTACGCTTGTCTCTTTATTTTGACGTAATTTGCTGGACAATTTCCTCTGATCAGTTTCCATGTACATTGGGTGAATCAGACTGGCAAATGTAGCCTGGAAAGTGAGGTCATAGACTCAATTTGGAACAGTTTCTTTGACCAGTAGATTTGAGAGCCAACATGGAAGTCGCACATTCTAGACTGGTAGCGAGTGAAGAGACACGGGGAATAAATAACCTCATGGTGACGGAGCCTGTCAAGGGACAGTGATTATAACGTGATGGAATTTCATGTTCATTTTAGAAGTGAAAGCAGGGGGAGAATATGCAACTAAGATTAGTGTTTTAAAACTGAAAAATGTCGTATAACAATATGAAGGTAGAGCTGGCCAGTGCGAATTGGAAAGGTAGGTTAAAAGGACAGTAGAAATGCAATGCATTGGCTGTCTTTCAGGAGATATTTAATAATAACACATGGCAAAGATTTATCCCACTGAGAAAGAGAGACACATTGAGAAGGATGCATCAAATGTGGGGCAAGGTGTGTCACGGGGACCAGTTAAGTGATGTGTTTACAGTAGTTTGGGATGGGTGGGAGGTAGCGGGGGTGAGGGAGCAGGGAGTCAGGTCTGGAACCTGGAGTGTTGAGTATTGCGTCCTGATTGGGGGGGTGTGAGGTGTGGTGTGGTATCAGGTTTTTTTTTGGGGGGGTAACGTGGAGTTGGGAGTGGTGTTGAGTCACGATCTGGAGGAGGTCTAGTAAGGAGCCAATGTTATACATTGTTTGTCATTATAATAGTTACCCAAGAATTTTTAAATGTTGAACTTTTCCTGAGTAACTTATTTACTTAACTGCAGCTTAACTTATCTGCATTCCCAGATTTGAGTAGATGCTTTCGGAGGGTTCCAGGCTTTGGGAAATTGCCCATCAGAACCTCAGTTTCCACGGCAATTCCCTCAGAGTCTGCTACATCAGGGATGCTGCAGGGATGCCTGGGTAGCTCGCATCTACACTGCAAAAAAGGTTATCTGGCCACCGCGTCTATCTTTTCTGTAGGAGACCCAGAATTCAAGAGACACTTAAATCAAGAGGTGAAAACGTGGAAGGAACTTCGAACAATTTTCATTGCCAGGAAATTAGTGCAGGGAAAACTGTTGGACCAGGACCAGACTCCCTACATTTTAGAGCCTTGAAAGCGGATAGATAGCAGGTGAATTGGCTATAATCTTCCCAACTTCCTTAGATTCTGAAATGTTTCCAAGAAAAGAGGGAGAAAGAAAACAAGAACCAAAGCCCGGTTTGCCTAACTTAGTTCATAGGGAAATTGCTGGAATCCATTCGTAATGGTGTTTAGTAAAAAGACATTAGGATCAGGTGAAGTCAGAATTGTTTTCTGAAAGGAAAGTCATGCTTGACTAATTTATTTGGGTTCTTGGAAGATGTAATCATCTAAGGTGGCTAAAGGGAAACTTGTGCATGTGGTTAGGGCACTGAATTTCCAAAGGCATATGATAAGGTGGCTATGTCAAAGGTTACCATGAAACATGCCAGCACATAACATGGGGGTAACTTATTACCCTGGACAAAGGATTAATTGCTAGCAAGAAGCATAGAGTAGGAATAAATTTTTTTTGGGTTGGCAAGCTGTATGTGGGGAAAATGCGGACTAGGCAAGAATTATTGAAAATCAGAATACTGCTTAAATAAAGAGCCAGGGAACTATAGATCAGTGAGCTTGATATCGGTGCTGGGCAAGTTGTTGGAGGGAATCCTGAGGGACAGGATCCACATTTATTTGGAGGGACAAGGATTGATTAGGGATAGTCAACATGGCTTTGCGTGGGAAATCGTGTCTCACTAACTTGATTGAGTTTTTTGCAGAAGTAATGGAGAGAATTGAAGAAGGCAGAGCAGTGGATGTGATCTATATGGACTTCGGTAAGGTGCTTTACAAGGTACCTCATGGTAGACTGGTTAGCAGGGTTAGATCACATGGAATACGAGGAGAACTAGCTATTTGGATAAGGAACTGGCTCGAAGGTAGAAGATAGAGGATGGTGGCGGAGGGTTGCTTTTCAGACTGGAGGCCTGTGACCAGCAGTGCGCCATAAGTATTGGTGCTGGATCCACTACTTTTTGTCAGTTTTATGAGTGATTTGGGTATGAACGTGGGAGATATGGTTAGTAAGTTTGCAGATGCCACCAAAATTGGAGGTACAGTGGACATTGAAGAAGGTTACCTCAGAGTACAAAGGGAACTTGATCAAATGGGCCAATGGGCTGAGGGGTGGCAGGTGGTGTTTAATTTAGATAAATGGGAAGTGCTGCATTTTGGAAAGGCAAATCAGGGCAGGACTTATATACTTAATGGTAAGATCCTGGGGAGTGTTGCAGAACAAAGGGACCTTTGAAAGCAGGTTCATAGTTCCTTGAAAGTGGAGTCGCGGGTAGATAGGATAATGAAGAACCCCCATCATTTGTGACACTGCCTTCAGCCCCATGGCCTGGAACGCAGTTCCTAGCCCCTCTGCCTTTTCATCTCATTTTGCCCCTTTAAAACTACCTCTTTGACTTTGTTCACCATTATTAATAGCTGTCTTAGCTAAGCTTTTCTTCACAGCTCTGTCAACACATTGGACTATTTCTGCAGAGCTTGTCAATTGTGGGTTTCTTCTTTGCTATGACTGTATCAGGAGACATCATGACTGAGTCTGCATCCACTTTAAGGTCTTGCTGTATTCACATCTTTGTAAACTAAAGGCTAATGTGGAAATATCTAGGATCCTTCAGTTCGTTTCTGTCAATTTTTTTTAGGAGATTAGTTGTATTATTTATTTTGCAGAAGGTTGTTCATATTGAGGCCTACCAAAACTCTTGGTCATTCAGGAATACCTTGTTATAAGCTGTACGCAATTGCAGACTGGGAGATATTGCATTCAGAAATTTTCCCTGTCCTATGGCCTTTGTGCCAAATTTTAAAGCAAATATTTTGGTGCTGAAGCATATTATTACAACAGAAGCAGAGGAAAGGAGGAGGCTTTTTTTTCCGCGGTGACCTGTTGCAATCTAGGACATGATTCCTGATCTAGAAATGGAATAACTATCAGAAAGGCCAATTGAACATGCCCTTGAAGGATTTTCTGGTCTACAATAAACCAATAAGAATTTGTTGTTAATTGAATAGCTCAAAACTAGAACGCCATAACAAGAGCAATTTGCAATTATTTAGTATCTTTAACATTAGTAAAGCATCCAGAGCTCTTTGCAGAAGCACAATCAAACAAAATAAGTTTGAGCCACATTAGGTATTCAGGCAAATGAGGCCAATTATATCGTGCATCCCAAAAGGTCGAAGCTGTAAAAGGGTTTAGGTAGCAAATTTCAGAGTTTGAGGCTTCGACAGGTGAAAGCCCAGCTTCCTGTGGTAGAGCAATGCAAGACGCCACATTTAGAGGAATAGAGATACTTCAGAGGTTTGAGGGGAGGCAAAGAACATGGAGACGTTTGCGAGTGAATCTGAAAATTTTAATATTGGCGCATTGCCGAGATGGAAACTAATGTAGGTCAGAGAGCACGGGAGTGATGGATGGATAGATCTTCTTCCAGACTAGGACAGTAGAGTTTGGAATGAGCTGAAATTTATTGATCTTGATGGTCGGGAGTGGGTTGGAATAGCTGACTTGGAGAAGTAACAAACAAAAGATTTTCAGCACATGGGACAAACACATGGACCGAAAGGCCCTGTACTGTTTTGAATGTATAATGCAATTCATTACTGTTATAAAACACAACTGCACTACTACTGGGTTTAAATAAAAAGCTGCTGTATTGTAAATGTATTTTTGATAATATACGCAGATGTATCCAGGACAATTCTATGAAATATGGTCAAGTCAAGGTGACAGCAATTGAATGTTCTTGCAGGATGTCCTCTTCCACAGTCTGCCTTTGTTGCATAACAAGTATAAATGATTTGCTTCCACTTCTGCAGTTGATATTGACATGGGTGGAAATGCTTGGGTGTGAAACGGCGTGGAGTATATCTTTCGCAGGATAGACCACCAGGGAGGCTTCCTTTTCGTCATGTATTTTGACTGTTTTTTTAATTCCATTTTTGTTTTGTATCTGCCTTATCTCTGCACTAAGAAGGAAAATGTGTGGCTTGCGCTAACAGGCCAGCAGGAAGGGCTGGAGACCATTCTGGGTTATTTTTTGACAGCTTTCTTTGCATAGCCACCTCCTCAGACCTATCTGCTCATCTTCGATCAGGGAACTGAGAATCCATCCCTACAGTAACGGAAGAGAGGTAGGCCACTCAGTCCCTCAGGTGTATGCTCTACTTCAGTTAGATTGTGGCTGACCTGTTTCAATCTGTTTAAATGCTTTACTTCTGTAACCCTTAATATTCTCACCTGATAAAAATGTAGCAGTCCATTTTTACATTTTCATTTGACCTAAAAACATCCCTGACTGACCTTCTGACCATCATGTCCTTTCTATAACAGATTCCTGACAAACACCTCCCTTACATTACCTCCCACTGCATCTACTTTAGTCTATCTGTCACTGAAATTCTCATCCATGTCATTTTGATCGCATTAGGCCTCTATGCCTTGTCCCTAATTTCCAGGTTGTGCTGCCTTAATTGGATTCCTCCACTGATATATATATATATATATCTTTCTAAACAGTCGACTCCTTTTAATCATCATAGCCACCTCAGTTAGATCACTTTAATTTCCTATACTGAAGGGGACACAACTGTCATCGATGCATTGACTCTCCGTCTTTAAGGCAGAGATAGGTTTTTGATCAGTAAAGGGATCAGTGGTTACAGGGAGAGGGCAGGAGAGTGAGATTGAGAAACATATCAGCCATGATCAAATGGCAGAGTAGCCTGGGTCGGCCAAAAAGCTGAGTTCTGCTGCTGTATCTTATGATCTTACAGACACCAGTCCTCACAACATAACCCCTTTAGTCCTTATATTATTCTCCTAAGGCTCTGTTGTAGCTGCTCCAACATTCTTCCTCCGATGCATTTGCCCAGAAATTTTCATTAATTTTGTCTCCTGCGGTGTAGTCACATAATTGTAGAGCTTTTAACAGAACAGAAAGAAGCCATTTGGCCCATCGTGTTCATGTGATCATCAATGTTCACCTCTTCTCACCCCATTTTCCAGCTCTGTCCATCCCTTGACCATGTCTCTGTGATAACAGATACCACATTCCCCGTCTGTTAATCAATACCCTCAACTCATCAGCCTTGCTCACGAGACTCTCTGCATTAAACTAAATGCCATTCAGCCTTGCCAAATTCCCTTGTTCCTTAACTTGATCGCATTCTCACTGCCTTCCACGCTGACTTGGTCGTTCTTCAAAACTTGCCTGTGCATCACTGCCTACTGTATCTTCACACTGTATCCCATCCTCCTGCCAAATTAGTTTCAGTAGTGTAGTGCTGTTTCAGTGCAGGTTAAGCGATATTTTGAGTAATTAAGCAAGCTGCTCTATTTGTGTAGCTTACTGCTTTGAATTTCAACTAATCATTGATTTTGAATCTCTTGAGATGTTTGTATTTTAGTTTAAATGAAAGAACAGTTGAATTAACCGAATGGAATAATTTTCTGTTGTTTGATCTGTGAAGTGGGAAATTTTTAGTCTGCATGAGATGGACAAGATTATGAAAAATGTGTTTTTCAGTGATTTGTGCAGGGAGAACAAGTACCTATCTTCTACATTGAAAAATAGAAATGTCAATGAAATATGCAGAGCTTCATTTACGTCGTTTTTCACAAGAGCTGTGTGTTTGTGTATGTAAATAACAAAACTGAGGTTTGCAATATGTTTTGATGTACTAAGCATTGAATATGTACAAAGTGTTGCAGATGAACATAATATTGAAACTGAATGGAAGTTGAAAGAAAGCACGATTAAAGCTGCAGTGGATGTCATACCAAAGAAGGAAATACATGACAATAGGAGTGGATGAATCAAATTCTTATCTGAATGAAATTTTAAAAACAAAAGATAAGGTATAAGTTGCCAAACTGACCAGGTGAAATGGACAGTTTGGATGGCTGATGCTGGAAATGGAAAAAACAATGTATGATCTCCAAGCAAGTAGCTAGTTGTGATGAAATATCCACAAATGTGATTCAGGTTTTTGGTGAAGTAAATTTAAAAACTTTCACAAGCCTATTCTGCAGTATTTCCAGTACAAATGTAATACTTAATGGCATGAACAATTCTTTAAGTTGCCAACCTACATTAACACTTAGTCTCATGACTCTGTCTACACTTCCTACTACCTTGGGAAAGCAGCCAATACGATCAAAGACCCCTCCCCCAGTTATACTCTCTCCCACCCTCTTTCTATGAATAGAAGATACAAAAGTTTGAAAACACGTACCAACAGATGTAAGAACAGCTTCCTACCCACTGTTATCAGAGTTATGAATGGACCTCTCATATATTAGAGTGGATCTTTCTCTGCACCTTCTGTGTAGCTGTAGCACTATATCTTGCATTCTGTTTTGTTACCGTGATGTACCTACATATGATACAATTTATTGGGATAGCATGGAAAACAATACTTTTACTGTACTTCAGTACATGTGACAAAAATAAATCAGATCAAAATCCGAAGGAAATTAATTCCTCATGGAAATAATTCCTCAAGAATGAAATTGAAAAGCAGCAACTGAAACGCAAATAAAAGCAAAATACTGTAGATGCTGGAAATTTGAAATAAAGCATGGTGACTCAGTGGTGAGCACTGCTGCCTCACAGCGCTAGGGACTCGGGTTTGATTCCAGCTTCGGGCACCTGTCTGTGTAGAGTTTGCACATTCTCCCCGTGTCTGTGTGGGTTTCCTCCGGTTGCTCCGGTTTCCTCTCTCAGTCCAAAGTTGTGCACGCTAGTTGGATTGGCCATGCTAAATTGCCCGTAGTGTTCAGGGATGTGTCGGGTAGGGGGATGGGTCTGGGTGGGATGTCTGAGTGTCAGTGTGGACTTGTTGGGCCGAAGGGCCTGTTTCCACACTGTAGGGATTCTATGAAACACAGAAAAAGCTGGAGAGTCTCAACAGGTCTGGGAGCATCTGTGGAGAGAGAAACAGTCTTTCTCCGAACAGAACTGAAGCTCTGATGAAGAGTCATATTGGACTCAATGTTTCTCTCTCTCAGACACTGCTTGATCTGCTGAGTTTCTCCAGCACTTTGTGCTTCAATGATAATAAACACACAGTGTAGTTTTATGTCTGAAAAAGATCTAGGAAAGTGATCTTCATCTGTGAGCAGTGCTTGGAGATGGATAAAGATGTGAATGTAAAAGGAAGGAAGTCTTGGGTTGGTTTAGTACTTGAGTATATATACAGTTTTAATCTCTTTATTTGAAAAAAAGGTATATAATTTCTTTAGAAGCAGTTTACTCGACTCATTGTTAGGATGCAAGACTTACCTAATGAAGGAAGATTGAATAGGTATCTTATTGAAACATGCAAAATGTTGAGGAGACTGAATATGGTGGGTTTCCAGATGATGATCTTATGGTGGAGACTCTAGAGGACAAAGCTTAAGATGAAGAGGTCTCTCTTTTTGAATGAGAATTTGTTTTCTCTTAAAGTGTCCTTAGCATGTGGAATTCTCTTCCCCAGAAGGTGGTAGAGGTTTTGTCTCTAAATTTGTTCAAATCTGAGTCCAACGCATTTTTGATAAATAAGGAAATCGGACTTTGAGGGCTAGACAGGAAAGTGGAACTGAGAGTGTAAGCAGATCAACCATGATTTTGTTAAATGGTTAAGCAGATTCAGAGGCCAAATGGCCTACCCTTGTTCCAATGTGTAGATATGTCTCTCATACTAGGAAAAAAAAAATTACATGTGTGGATCATGAAAAATGAAAATTGAGGAGTACCAAAGATTCAGAATAAAAAAGACAACGCTGGATGGAATACAGATCAGGTGAATGTTCCAGGATTGTGCTTTGCCATCACACTTCGTTGATCTCAATATTGAAGCTATATTTGGAAAAATTGAACACCTTAAAGGGATACTATTGGTCTTGGTGGTACCAAAAACAACCTTAAATACACAAATTACAGAATCTTGACTGGGGTTAAAAAGAAATTGCAGTGCATCCTGAATGAAGTTGATCTGGGTTTTAAAAAAGAACGAAAATGAATGTTCAGAAACCAAATTAATGATTATTAGTAAGGATCCCACAAAATCTAAAGTGAAAATTTCAGTTGATCTACCAATGTAGAACAGGTGCTCAAATTTGCATACCTGGATCAGATGATTAATACTTCCAAATAACTTTTGATTCTGAGCTGCTTCTAACTCAACCTGAGATACTTTGTGTTTTGTTCCTCCTTGTGAACAAACAGTTGGCCAGAGACAATAAAGTTGCATCCAACAAGTCAACATGTGGCCAGTCGTAGGGCTTATGTTGCACAATGCTTGTGACTCAGTAAGCTTAAGCGTGGGTCTGTGGTGTAGTAGTGTCCCTGTCTCTGGGCCAGAAGGTCTGGGCTCAAGTCTCTTCTGCTCTATTGGTGTGTCATAACGTGTTTGAACAGGTTGATTAAAAATATCTGTAAGCAGAAACACGTGTTTGGCCTGATGAGTCAGTCAACCATGTAGATGTAGCAATTAGTGCTATCACTGTGATATAAAGAGAATTTTGTGCGCACTTACAAAGTTGGAACTAAATTAGAAAATGCTTTATCCCTATTCATAGATCCTGAAAATAGCTAGCAAAGGTTAAGCTCTTGACTTCTCTAATGGGCCTAATAGAATTATCGGGGGCTGGCAAGATCCTAACAAAGAAAACAGACTTCTTCTGTTCTATCTGAGCATGAGTAATGTAATTTATCTTAGAAAGTAAAAGGCCCAAAGCTGAGTGTTTACAAATACTGCTACTTCAGATTAAATAGATAAATGGCTCATTGCTGTAATAATGCCTTGGGCAGACCATAGTTTGGAGTGTGATGTAGGTTGTTGTAAAAGATTTTTAACTACAGGATCATTTGGTTTAATGTTAACATTGAAGCAGTCCAGTCCTACAGAATTTATCTTGACATTGATCTGATTATCATCTCAGATGTACATGTGAAGGGTTTGTAACTGATTTTAGAAAGGTTAGTGGAAGTGAGGAAACTTGCTTTTGAAATTAAAGGCATTATACAAATAGATATTGTTATCTTTTTGGAAAGTATTTTCGTACTTGGAAGCTATAGGAGACTCCGTGGAATGTGACCCTGCTCCCATAGTTCAGATATTAGTACCTATTTATTAATGTAATGGTCGGCTTTGACCTGGAAGATGTGCTAATCAACGAGTCTTAACCTTCATTTAGCGATACACACCTATCACTGAATCAAAAGACCTACTCTAGGGACTTTGCCGAATCTAGGTCGATATCCCCATGTTTATGAGGGCATTAAAGATCCCATTACATTATTCAACGAAGAGTTGAGTGTTCTCCTGTCACTTCGACTAATGTTCTTTCCTCAACCAAGGTGAAAATACATTATATGGCTATTATCTGATTGCTGTTTATGGGATTTTGTGTGCACTTTGGCTGTAATTTTCTTTGAAGTGAGGACAGTGACTGGACAAGAATTAATTAGTTGCGGAATACTTTTTATGAAATTCTATAAGGCTCTATATCAAGACAGAGATAGTAAGAACCGCCGATGCTGGAGTTGGAGATATGTATATCAAGGCAGGTTTGCTTATTCTTTAACGATGAATGCACAAGCAATCACTTTTAATATGCCTCTCTAAGAGATGCCAATTACATTGCTGCCTCCAAAGGTACTTGATGGAATTGCATCCCAATCAGGATTTTGTTGCCTCTTATACTGTCACCATAATTAGAGGAAATCACAGTAATTGAATAGAACAGTTCAAATAATCACATCTGTTCTTTTGATTTGTTGTCACCGACATTTGTTTGTCCTTTCCCCAGTTTATTTGGAATCAACTCAAAAGTTAATAAGTGGGCTGTACAGCTAGTTGTCATTGAGTGATTTTTGATATGGGCAGTTAAGGTAATAAACTAAACATAATGAATTGTAGATGCTAGAAATCTAAAACCAAAACAGAAGTTGCTGGAGAAACTCAGCAGGTCTGACAGCATATGTGGAGAGAAAAACAGAGTTATTGTTTATTAGCTTAGTCCACACCATACAGGCCAGTGCATGGATGAACAAGGAAGGTTGGAGCTTAGAAATTAATCTTTTGGTTGCCTTCATACACTGAATCAATGAAAACTAATTTTCATCAAAGTTGTGCCACAACTTAGCACTGGTTATTTCAGGATTGCCACAGCAATCTTTCTAAGGTAATGGTGCCTGGGTTTTGCAGCCAGTGATAAATGACAGTACTTGTTGCCACCCTGGAAAAAAATCTTAATACAAAGATCTAGTGAGCACCAACATTAATTTCAGAGTTGTTTTCAGGCATATGGTAGCAGTGATGTCCTGAACAGTTTTGATTTGATTTATTATTGTCATGTGTACAGAGATGCAGTGAAAAATGTTGTCATACATGCTTCACAGGCAAATCGTATTATACAAGTGCATCGGGGTAACAGAACAGAGTGCAGGATACAGCATTACTGCTGCCAAAAAGGTGCAAAGAAAAATAAATCAACATTAACATCCAAGAGGTCTATTCAAAAATTTGATAACTGCAGAAAGAAGCTGTTTTTGAATCTCTTTCTTATGTGCATAGAAACTTTTACATCTTCTGCCTGACTGAAGAGGGTGGAAGAGAGTATAACTAGGGTGGGAGGGGTCTTTGACTATGTTGGTTGCTTTCCTGAGGCAGCAGGAAGTATAGATGAAGTCAGTGGATGGAAGGCTGGCTTGCGCGATGGACTGGGCTGTGTTCACAACTCTCTAGTTTCTTTAAGCCTTGGGGAGAGCAGTTGCTATGCCACACAATGATGCATCCAGATAGGATGCTTTCTGTGATACATCAATAAAAATTTGTAAGTGTCTTTATGGACACACTGAATTTCCTTTGCCTCCTGAGGAAGTAGAGGCATTGCTATGCTTTCTTGATGGTAGTTTAAATTGCTAATATCAGTGAACTCTCCCTGAGAGCTTGCCAGGAAGGCAGAAGCAATGGTTGACTTTATGTTTTAATCATTTTATAAAAGAAGTGAAGATTGGGACATATATGTGGCATAAGGGTAAAAATTGAAACTTCATATACTTCAAATTTATTTTTAAAAATTGGTGTCATTTTTAACAATGGTAAGGTCAGTTTTTCAGGACCGGCTAGCTGGTTTAACAACTACGGCTTGGTATGCAATTAAAACCCAGTTTCACATTATTCACCAAGGCATACATCTTTCGGGTGTTTTCACAGTTAGATTAATAGTGGTAAAAGTGGAAATTCACATCCCGTTGGTGATTTCTAAACATTTCCATTATGAGGACTTCAACCTGTGGAGAGTCACGTACACCAAATTCTGGATTTCTCTGTTTAAGTGCATGTGTGCGGAAGTTACTGTCAGTTTTGCAGTTGTGTTGAGAGTGAACAATGTCCGTTTCCCCATTTTTACAACACAATTTGGATCAATGGTTACTGCAGCTTTGCTGCCCTTCAAGAAAACAGGATCGTTAATTGCAGTGGAAACAGAAAATGATAGAAACCTCATGATCTGGAAGAGTCTGTGGAGTGAGGGAAATGTCAAGTTTTGTATTGGGCTGTTCTTTAAGCTGTTTGTTATAAGAATGTCCTTTTCTTGCCCTCAGGTCCTGGCAGAGCTGAAAGAATATGCCACCGAAGTTGACGTTGACTTTGTGCGGAAAGCAGTTCGTGCCATTGGCCGCTGTGCCATCAAAGTTGAGGTAATGCTGTCAAAAACTCTAGTGCTGCCTAAGAACCATTGTTGCAATGTTACCAAACGTTCATTCCTTATTGATGGATGGGGACATTCAGTATTTCTTGCCTATCCGTAATTAGCTTGGAGAAGGCAGTGGCTGCCTTGGACTGCTGCAGTCCTTGGTGTGAAGGGACACAGAGTCGTATTAGAGAGAGTGTTCCAGGATTTGATCCACTTGCAAGTTGGGCAATCAAAACAAAATTTTCTTAATCCCCTATTGAGGTAGGAAATTTTGGATGTATAGAGTTTTCCCATTGAGTCATATAGCTTGGAAACAGACTGTTCAGTCCAATTTGTCCAAGCTGACCAATTTTCCCAAGCTGGACTCGTCCCATTCACCTGAGTTTAGCCCATATCCCTCTAAATCTTTCCTATTCATGTACCTGTCCGAACATCTTTTAAATGTTGTACCTGCACCTGCACCTGCCACTTCCACTGGCATTTCACCCCACATATGAATCACCTTCTATGTGAAAAAGTTGCCCCTCTGGTCCTTTTTAAATCTTTCTCCTCTCGCTTTAAAAATATGCCTCCTGGTTTTGAACTCCTCCACCCTAAGGAAGAGACCTTTGCTATTCATCTTATCTGTGCATCTCATGATTTTATAAACTTCTGTAGGATCAACCCCTTACACTCCAGTGATAAAACCTCCTACAGCCCAGCCTATTCAGCCTCTCCTTGTTACTGGAACTGGAGTGTTTCAGTTATATCCTTTGTAAGTCTTTACTGTACCCCCTCCAATTTAATTAACATAGTCATACAGCAAAGAAACAAGCACTTTTGCTCAACTCATCCATATCAACCAAGGTTCCAAACCTGCACTAGTCCTATTTGCCTGTGTTTTGCCCATATCCCTTTAAACCTTTCTTATCCATGTACGTGTCCAAATGTCATTTGAATGTTGTAATTGTACTCGCCTCTACCACTTCCTCTGGCAACTCATTCTGTAAACGCACTGCCCTCTGTACAAAAACATTGCCCCAAAGGTCTTTTTATAAAGCTTTCCCCTCTTACCTTAAACCTATGCCCTCTAATTTTGGACGACTCTATCTTGGGGGAAAAGACCTTAGCTATTCACCTAATCTATGCCCTTCATGACCTTATAAACCTCTATAAGGTCACTTCTCAGCCTTCTGTGTAGAAATTTTCTCAGAACCACAAGCATTTGGGAAAAAGAAACCAATCCAAGTTGCAGGATTTTCTGAAAGCCATGTAGATATTGCAGATTATTTTACTCCTTGCATTTTAATGAAACAAAAGCTGGTGCTTTCGGGGTGTAGGGATTTGGCTTTCTGATGCTTTTGTCATGAATACCAAGGTATGTCATTTAAATGTTGAAAGCTAATGACATTACCAAGACATGTTTTATGAATCCTCGCCAAATATAATACAAATACAATACAAATTATCTTGCAAAACGAGCAACCTTAACAGAAGACAACCACTAAACTAAAGAGCTAAAACTCTGCACCATGAGTTCTAAATCACAGATGCTCACTGGTGGTTTGAGAGCTGATATTTTTTTCTCTATTCATTCCCGGGATGAGGGTGTCACGAAGCCAGCATTTATTGCCCATCCCTAATTGCTCAGAGGACAGTTAACAGTCAGCCACACTGCTGTGGGTCTGAAGTCACATACAGGCCAAATCAGGTAAGGATGGCCTAAAGAGTATCAGAGAACCAGATAAGTCATTCCGACAATTGATAATTGTCAATTTAAGATCATCACTAGACCCTTAATTCCAGATAATTTTTTTTTATTGAATTCAAATTCCACCATCTGTCGTGGTGGGGTTCAAACCCGGGTCCCCAGACCAATAACTGGAAGTCTAGATTAACAATCCACATATAATACCACAAGGCCATTGCCTGATCTCCAATTTAGTAGAATTGGAGGATGATTAACTTCGGCTTTTGTAAAATTCTTTTGTGCTTGTTCTTTCTGGAAGGTCCCAACTGGTGCCAGTGGGCTTTCATAGCCCCACCCAAGCTGTCACTCATCTGAGAATGGTCATCACAGCCAGCCCCTATTCTGATCTTGCTCTGTACCCCTCTTGTGCACACAATGTGTCACTGAAAATTTGATCCTGTCTGTAGATCTGTTGGAGGGTAACGAAAGGGAAACATTTTTTTAACCAGTTTTTCTTGCCATTCTCTAAACCTGTACTTTTAAAATGTTATTTGTTTGACTTGCCATTAAATGTTCATGGCTATCTGGAATTATGGAGTTGTTTGGATTCATTATTTTTGAAAATATCAGCTCTGATATGCAATCTGCTCTATTGCAGCAATCTGCCGAACGTTGTGTGAGCACGCTGCTTGATCTCATTCAGACTAAAGTAAATTATGTCGTCCAGGAGGCTATTGTGGTCATAAGGGATATCTTCCGCAAGTATCCCAACAAGTAAGTGGGAAGGTGGACCATGTGTGGAAATATTACAGATTATGACACCGTGGCTCAGTGGTTAGCACTGCTGCCTCACAGCGCCAGGGTTCGGGTGTGTGGAGTTTGCATAATCTCCCCGTGCCTGCATGGGTTTCCTCCCACAGTCCGAAGATGTGCAGAATAGGTGGATTGGCCATGCTAAATTGTCCCGTAGTGTCCAGGGATGTTTAGGTTAGGTGGGTTAGACATGGGAAATGCAGGGGTAGGGGAATGGGTCTGGCTGGGATGCTCTTCGGAGGGGCGGTGTGGTCCTGTTGGGCTGAATGGGGGGTGTGTTTCTACACTGTAGGGGTTCTATGATACAGCGTGAAAGTTCATTTCTAGGTGCCGTCCAAGAGACTTGGCAGCCTACCTGGCAATGCTCTGTGCTGTGAATCCATTCTCTGTGTCAACAAACTAATATAGACTGGATGTTTCATACAGTCACAGTTATTGTAGCGTAGAAAATGACCATTCACCACATTGATTCTGTGCCAGCTCTTTGTAGACCAACCGAACTCTCCTGGTCTGTTCCTAATGTTCCTGCAGTTTATTTTGCTCAAGTACCCACCAAATTCCTTTTGAAATCATTGATCAGCTTAATTTCCATCAAGCTTGTAGGTATTAAGTGCAAGACCATTACCACTCCACATGAGAGAAGTTTTCTCCTTCATGCTTTTTCAGGCCAAATGCAGTGGGCCAGAATAAATGGGTCTTTCTGCAGATGGCAAACTGTAACTAGTGGGGTGCCGGAGGGTTCAGTTTTCGGACCTTAACTACTTACAATCGATGTAAATGATCTGCAAGCAGGGACAGAGTGTAACACAGCAAAGTTCACAGATGATACTAAAAAAGGCTGGAAAGCAGGCTATGATAAGGAGAAAGAGTTTGCAGATGGATATTGATAGGCTAGGAGAATGGTGCAGAATCTGGCAGATAGAATTGAATGAGGATAAATGAGTTTGTCCATTTTGGCTGGAAAAACAAAAGGGTAAATTAATATATAAATGGGAAGCAGATCCAAAGTGTGTCAGTGCAGAGGGATCTGGCTGTCTCTGTGCATGAATTGCAGAAAATGGATATGCCGAAAGGCAAATGGAATCCTAGCATGTATTGCAAAAGGACTGGATTACAAAAGTAGAGAGGTGTTGTTACATTTATATAAGGTGTCGATGAGACCACACCTGGAATATTGTGCCCAGTTTTGGTCTCCTTCCTTGAGAAAGGATGTGATGACACTTGAGGCAGTACAGAGGTTCATCAGGTTAATTCCAGGAATGGCAGGGCCGTCATACGAACAGCAGTTGAATAGCTTGGGTTTATACTCTCTCTAGAGCTCAGAAAAATGAGAGAGCATCTGATTGATGTATGCAAAATGCTAAAGAGGATTGACAAGGTGAACATGAACAGATGTTTCCCCGGTGGGACAGTTTCGAACAAGAGGGCATAGATATAGAGAGGAGGTAGGTTCAAAACTGAGATGATGAGAAGTTGATTCTATTAAAGGGTTGTGATTCTGTGGAACTCACTGCCCCAGAGTGCAGGGGAGGCAGAATCAACAAGCAGATTCAAGAAAGAAATAGATGTGTTTCAAATGAAATATGAGATAAAGAGCTACGGTAAGCAGGCAAGAAAGTGGAGTTCAGATCATGCTAAGATCAGCCATGATCATGTTAAGTGACAGAGAGGCTGAATTGCCTACTCCTGTTTCTAATGACTATTTTCCTATGTTTTCGTGCATCTGTTGCCCCAATGTGTTTCTCCGCCTCATAGACTCAGCTAATGGATTAGCTGTTCTTTTCTCTATTTTAGCTATATCTTATATTACCTATACCGTAATCTATAAAACCTTCCATCAATCTCCTTTGTTCAAAGGAGAACATCTGCAGCTTCTTCAAACTAACCTTGCAGCTAAAATTCCTTGTCCTTGGAACCATTCTAGCAAATCTCTTTTATCCTGTCTCAAGAGCTGCTATATCTGTTTCAGCAGGGGAACAGCAACAAAACCATTGGAATTGGCATATTTGAAGGTGGTCAGGGCAAACAGCTGTTAAGCAAGCCATATTGCAAAAGAGGGAAGGGTGGGAAAGCCAAAACATTACCTATGTCGTAATATATAAAAGGTAAATGTAAATCTCTGCCAAGCCATTTAAAAATTCAAAAATTGAAACCTTGTGTGACACTGCCACTTTATCAACAAGACAAGTGACTTCCTAATAGCAGTTCAGGAAGCAGTAGAGTAAGTTTGTGTAGGAACCATCTGCTTCTAATTAACTTTTAGCACTTCTAAGAGATATTCGACATTCTCATTTATATGTAATTTACGTTAATGTGCACAGCTGGACCAAAGTTGATGCAACCACCAGGGAAGTGTGGCCAGGAGAACAATGGGAATAAAGGTTGAACAGTCATCTTTCCACTGAGTTTCACATATTTTAAAGGTATATTTTGTGAGCAGGACAGAGGAAAATCCACCTTATTTTGAGCAGTCTTATTTTAATCAAGCTCATCTTCAATATTCCATATAGCGTAGTTCTAATTTATTCAAAGTACTCAGATCTGTTTTCTCAAAGGTAGCTATGACAAATTTGGAGAACAGAATTGCTACATAGATGCTATCAGAAGTAATGAGAGAATTAATCGCAAGCCCCAAGTGGAGTAATCAGAACAATCCTATAGTGATTAAGAATGTATTGTGATGACAACAGACCCTGTCCTGACTGGAAACTGAAATGGGTAAATTCAGAAGTCTCAAGACACCAGGTTATAGTCCAACAGATTTATTTGAAATCACAAGCTTTCAGAGCGCTGCTCCTTCAACAGGTGAGGCAACCTGGTGTCGTGTGACTTCTGACTTTGTCCACCCCAGTCCAACACTAGCACCTCCACATCATGACATGGGTGAAACAGGCCAAAACATTGATGTGCCAAGAATTAAAGTGTGTCCTCCAATGGAAAAATGCCATTCCTTTGCCGAGAAGAAGCTAAGAAAGAATGTCAACATAATATTAAATACCAAAAGATTCTTTCTTAACTGAAATCACCAATCACGTTTGTTTCAAATGGGAAATAAATTTGATATAATTAACTTGGCAACTTTGATTTGCCAGGTATGAGAGCATCATTGCAACCTTGTGTGAAAACTTAGATTCACTTGATGAACCGGATGCACGGGCAGCCATGATCTGGATTGTGGGTGAATACGCAGAACGAATTGACAACGCTGATGAACTGTTAGAAAGCTTCCTGGATGGCTTCCATGATGAAAGTACCCAGGTAGGGCCAGTGGATCTGCTCAATGACTGATCGGTGAATGAGAATGATCTACCTGTGATTGATTCAATTACCTTCATGATTTGGGAGTAATTGAGGAAAGGGAAGCTCTAGGAAAGAAATACTGGTGAATAAATGCTCTTAAATTTGCCCCTTTGAATTTGGGTCACCTGCTTCTGCCTTAGCCAGGTAACTCATGGAAAGTTGGTGTTAGAGAGATATGGAAGGAGAGATGGCAGAGAGAAACTTGATCATGAATTAAAACAATAGGTTGAATTGTGTTAAGCTAATTTATTAGTATTGAAGATTTAACACTGAGGATTGCAAAACATGGAAATCAGAAGTGAATAACAAGGATGTGAAACGTAGGGTTTTGTGGTTTAAGGGAGTTAACTCAAAAAGGCTACGGAATACTTGGGCCTACCCTTGTAATAACCTGCAATAAATTCCATGAAATTGGCACATGTACCTCTTAAGGAAAGCTGTAATTTGAACGATATGGAATTTAAGATGAATAAGAATTTTTGTGATTTCCCTCCGACAGGTGCAATTGACCCTGCTTACGGCAATTGTGAAATTATTCTTGAAGAAGCCGACCGATACTCAGGAGCTGGTCCAGCAGGTCCTCAGTCTGGCAACACAGGTAGGAAAGCCAGGGCAATGCTTGTAGTTTGTTGAGATAATGCCAGGATTTGTACTGAAGAAACATTGCGCTTGAGAGGTTTTGCTGGATGCTGCCAGATTTTGACCATCACATGTTTGATAGAAACCCTTTAGATGTTTGATCACATGGCATTTCACAACATTGTGGATTTGTGATGCAGTTTGTTGATATTGCCACTGATAGGTTAAATGTACATTTTGAATAGCAGAACCTATGAGATGAGTGTTAGGAACCAGATAAGGAATCTGGACCAGGGTGTTTTGGATAAATGTTCTGGTGAATATCTAAACCATGTAGCCATTCATGTACTGCCTGGGTGAAGAGTCTGCAGCGTAAGTAACCTCAGGCAAAGAGAGAGCTTGGTTGACAGGGCTGCTGCGAAATTCCTAAATTGGGAAGGACTCCACAGTCCTGTGTTTGCGCAGAGAAGATGGGATGAAAAGAGACATTGAAGCAGGTTTTAGAGATGAGGTTGTAAGATATAGGTCTGGGCCTTAAAGCTGTAAACTATGAAATAAATTAACTTTTGGAAGTGTAAAGAAAGCATATGCCAAAACCAAGCTAATTTTTTTTTGAAAAGAACAGCATATACTTTTTTCTTTAATCTTCTGAGAAGAAAAGTGAAATTGAGTGAAGGAAATATTGTTTTGTTTTTACTGCATTTGATTCATATGAACTTTGTCTCACTGACATTCCTTAGTCTGTACTGAAAATTTAAAGAAACAGATATGCATTGCATCAATAAGCAACTCGGGCAGTAAGGACGCGTTGTTAAAATCCCTGGGTAACTCTAATGTATAATTGGGTGTTTGGACTGTTTGAACATACTCTTGGGCGTAATGGTATTTGAACTGCTTATGACTGTGACCAGGATCATTACTAAGAGGCAGACCCAAACCTTTTGAGCAACCATGTTATCTTCCGATCAGTGTTCCACTGTTCCTTTAATGAGTTTAGTGCTCTGACCGTAACCACCATGTTTAACATTTAAGCTTTTGTGTTTTTAAAATAAAATTCCTGATATCTCATTCTCTGTCTGCAGTTTGGAACTCCTATGCCCACTTGTCTTATTGTCCTGACCTTTATTGGTTGATAAAAATGTTCTCTATCCTGCTTAACATTTATGTACCTCAGTAAGGTTTCCTTCTTCATAGTGTTATGGACCAGACCAGACCCTTGCAAAATATTTTAAGAAGGTAGCCTAGACCCTAACTTCCATGTATTTTAAAGGCAAATGTGAAGTGCCTGTTCCAGATGCAGTTCGACTGGTCAACTACTCGACTATAGGCAAAATACAATTTCTAGAAACACTACAGTTAAAATTCAACCAAAGAAAGAGGAATTTAGAATAACGTAACTCTTTTGGAAAATTTAACAGAATAATAGATACAGTGACTGTTACTAGTTAACTTTTCTAATATGGTAACATCCCATAAACACACCCCTTGCAAAAAGGCAAATTCAGAAACAAATTCTCATAGGCAGTTCTCCAATCTAGGAGGGGAAAAAAACATAAAGAGAAAACTCAGAGTAGCAACCAGGAGGTATTCACTGAAGCTTCCAACTCTGTTGAGACCCCAGTAGCTTCTGGTGCTACTGAAAAACCAAAATCCAGAAATCCTTATCTGGGAGAGCTGGCCGCACCCATTGAGGCTATTTTAAAAAAATCCAAGGCCTCCCTAGCTGTTTACTCAAGTGATATGAACTGGTCAGTTTGGTACCTCTGCCTTACAATCCGTTTCCAAAAAAAAAATCCAGGACAAAATAACTTCTTAAAGTGACAGCATCATCACATAAATCTAAGGAATTCCAGTTCATCAAGTGGTATCTCATAGCTCTCCTGATGCTGGGGTTTGCTTGTACCCTGAAAGGACATTTGTATTTCAACAATCATTATTCTATGAGATGTTCCAGGCAGTGTGTCATCAGGGTACTCTGCAGCTTCTCTCTGATCCCTGGGTATTGATATTAGACAGATTTGGCAAAGTAATAAGACCATATGATGTAGGATCAAAGCTATGCCATTCAGCCCATCAGCTCTGCTGCACCATTCAATGAGACCATGACTGATCTGATAATCCTCAACTGCACTCCATCTGAATCATGTTAAATTAGCTGTTACCTGCTTGACTTATTGCAGATTTGAATACCATTTCCGTGTGAGAAATAACAATTGAAATTAAATTGTTTCTAGTTATTTCATCTTCAAATTTAATTACACTTCAAGCATTTTGAAAAAAAATTATCCTCTTGAGCAGATATTTCCCCAGTGAAACAATGTTGCATTGTAACCAGAACATTGTATGCAGTACTTAAACTATGGCCTCAGCACTTTCAAAATTTCCAGTGTAATCCCTGTGCACTGATGTTTTATGCTTTGTCTAGGGAAACTATCTTGCATGTCAGCTTAAGTACCTGATTTACTTCTCCTGCCAGCCTCAGTGATCTGTAGGCAAACAGTGAGATTCCATGTTGTTTCTTGATATCGTTCGATTTACCTTGCCTTGACACAGTTTTCCCTGAACGCGTTATCTCATTTCTCTAGACTAAATTCCATTTGCCATATTTCTACCCACCTGACCAACCTACTGACGGTGAGGCAGAAATCTGTAGTGTAGGAAGCCAATTTTTGTATCGTCTGCAGACTTCTGAATTATGCCCCTATATTTAAATAGAATAGAATAACCTTTATTGTCATGTGCACTCGGATGAATGCAGTGAAAAGTTTGTAATTTTGCCTCTTGATACCATCTTAGGTACAGAGTACCTAGGTACAGATACTTTGTGTTGTTACAGAGTGGGGGAAAAATGTTTAGCATGGGAACAGAGTTTAAAAATTCCGGAATGTTAATAGAAAGTGACCATAAAGTACTTAAGTTCCAGTCCCTTTCCAACATGAGACCATGCCCACAGCCCCCCAAACATGAGGCGACACTGCATCCACTTACCAGCCTCTTTCCAGGACTTACTTGGCCCCTGCTCCGGCCCTGGCCCACTGGACAACGAATCAGCCTGTGCTCACTGCGCCGCAGTTGCTGGACTCGGCCCGTGTGCTCTGCTCCCACTCGGGCTCTGGCCATGACCTGTCTCTCTCAGCTCCACCCTCCAGGTAGGGCAGGGTGGTCAAAAGTTGGTGGGGGTGGGGTGGGGTGGGGTGGTGGTCGGGAGAAAAAAAGCTATAAAGAGGAGAAAAAGAAGGAAGAGAAAGGACCTGGTGAGCAGAGGAGCTCCAACTGGAGGGTCCTACTCTGCTGCCACCTTGCCAGAATGTTAGTTCACAGGGAATTGTGAAATTATGGGAAGGAATGAAAGCTAGGTAGATCCTGAATTCAATTCTCTTGTCTGTGTCGATTTAGAGTATTATTACTTGGACCGTTGGAAAAGATATATTTTGTATTGGTGCACCTGGGATTGTGTAGTTAGGTGCTGGTGGAATGGGCCCAATTTATGCTGTTCCTGGTCCCCGTGTGAATGTTGGGTGAGGGTAGGTTTGGATTTGGCTGCAATGCCATTTGAGCTGAATAAACTCACGATGATGTATTTGGGCTGTAGCCACCTGAGTGAGGTGCTTAACTGTGGAGTCATACACTGGCAAAAACCCCTGTCTCCACATCAGGAAAAGTTGAAACTCTGTTATTTAGTACGAAGGGCCACATGACTTTCGGAATGAATTGAGCTTTGCTGATACGGTGGAAAGTCTTTGAAGTGTATAGAATTGAATTAAATATTAAACTGTAATGAAATGACAAAGCAGTGGAAAAGATGCAATTTAACTAATAGTTTCAGCTTTGTGGTGAAGTTGTGCTAAACGCCATTTAGTGTTTGAACACAGTATAACCAAGGCAGAAATTGAAATCTTAGGAGCAGTATTGTTACAAATAATGTTCTGCTTATAATGGAGACTTCTGTAATCCTAAAACTTTTTTTAATCTTTGGGACAATCCTTCATTCCCTGATTTTTTTTCTTTCAATATTCCTGCAAAAAGGCTCTTAATGCCCTATCTTGGCTTTGCCCAAAAAATGCAAGAGTTGTCTCTCTTTGTCCTCTTCGGCCTTGGTGGTTTCTTGTAATGTGTCTTTTGGCTGATTTAGAGTCATAGTCATACAGCATGGAAACAGATCCTTCACTGCAACTAATCCACACCAACCATGTTCCCAACACAAACTAGTCCCACTTGGCTGTGTTTGGCCCATATCCTCCGAATCTTTCCTATTTATGTACTTATCCAAATGTCTTTTAAATGTAACTGTACCTGCATCTACCACTTCCTCTGACAGTTCATTCCACATACAAATCACACTCCTTTATCAATCTTTCTGCCCTCACCTCAAAAAATATGCCCCCTAGTTCTGATCCCCCCCCCCACCCTGGGGAAAAGACTCTTGCTATTCACGTTATCCATGCCTCCCCATAATTTTATAAGCCTCTATAAGGTCACACCTCAACCGCCTCCTGGTAAATCTTTTCTGAACCCTCTTCAATTTAATAGCATCCTTCCTCTAACAGCACGTCTAGAATGGTACAAAGTATTCCAGTAAAGGCCTCATCAATGCCCTGTACAACCTCAACATGACGCCCCAACTTCTATACTCAAAAGATCTGAACAATGAGGGATTTTTTTCAATTCAAATAAATTGAGCTAAGTCAAGCACGTAAAATAGATCCACAATACATTGACCCTTTTTGGATTGAATTGAACAAAATTGAGAATTTTGAGCTAAGTTAAGTGAAGCATACAAAAATAATCTACACAACTTGGTCTTCGTGGATGGTTAAATGCTGAATGCTATTTTATCAATACAGATGTTCTTTGCCTTCATGCTGTTAAACCAAAAGTGATGGGGAAGGCTCATGCATACAGAATACACAAGGTATACAGCAGATTATCCAGTCCAATTGTGCCTGTGCTTGTAACTCTGAACTTTGTCTCCTCTTTTTTCCCTTTTTGTGGCCTTTGATCTTATGCTCACTGGATTGAAAAACATAAATATATTGGATTTATGAGCATGTGGAGCTTTTAAAAGGAAAATCTTTGTGTGATACTTTACAGAGTGCCTTATTTGAAAACATTGTGAAGTCTGTGTGGATATTGTTGGGGGTGAAAGGAAAATTAAATACTGAAAGTCAGAGTAGTTTGGTCCCTCCTATAAGGCTCAGTGATATGGACTGTATACAGCAAGCAGAGAGAGAATGTGCCTTTAAGATTCTGTAAATCCATTGGTAGGATCCGCACACCAATGCCTACTCTCACTCAGGTCAACATCCTTAGCATCGAAGCATTAACCAGCCTTGATCAGCTCCATTGGGTGAGCCACATCATCTGCACGCCTGACATAATTCTCCAAATCAAACACTGTACTTGGAGCTTCAATATGGTATGTGAACCCCAGGATAGCAGAGGACAGTCTCAAAGTTGTCCTCTATAATATGCAACAACCCTACCAAAACCTAGGAAATCCTGGACCAACGCTGTCTGCAGTGAAGGGAAAGCTTCTGGGAAGCGTATGTGCACCTAGAACCCAATTGTCGATGGAATACATGGTAAACTGGGCATCCTACTCTCCCATTTCCCTCCAGCCACTAACTATGCTTGTGGCACTATCTGTAGGTCATGCATTTGACTGTTCAGTCACTTCAGAACTCATTCTTAGTGTGGAAGCAAATCCTGCTCAGCCCCATGGCAGTGCCTAAGAGAAAGGTTTTAAAAAAAAGCTTTGTGTGGCCTTTGATCTGCTGCACACTGAGCCTGAATAAATAAATGTTTTGAGTTAATGAGCCTGTGGAGCTTTTAAAAAGAAAGAAAATTTAGTGTATGATATACTTTGGAACATCTTGTTTCCCAACGTATTGTGAAGCTGGCATTGACATGAGTGTAGATGGATATTATTGGAGGGAAAGGAAATCAAATACAGATATTCGAGCATATTAAAGGTGCTGGACCCAAACAGAATGCAAACATTCAGATTTCTCTTTCTGACCTTGATGTTTTGTTCATTCACCATAGTTTCTGTGAGTAAATGGAATTCTTTAGTGGAGTAAAATCCTATTACAACTAAAGAAGTAAAGGTCTCTGAATTTTTTTCAAGCACAACTGTAGCTCAGTTCCGGTGAGTATAAGGAATAAAGTTGTGCTTTATCCCTTTGATGTTTGAAATTGATACAGGGACAATAGTTTATTCCATACCCACAGCAATTTACTTTTCAGCCTTCCCTTCTGTTCTACGTTCTCCCTTTCAACAGCGTAAAATGTGACACATTTTAACCTCTCATCAGTTCGAAAGAAGTCATATTTGACTGAGACAGTCACACTCTCTCTTTCTGCACACGTGCTACCATATCTGCTGTGCTTTTTGAGCACTTAGATGCTGTGAAACCAAAATAAAAACTGTAATGTTTTGCTTTTGTCACGTAACAGTTCACCCTGACAGTTTTTTATGTGAAGTTGAGGGTTATCTGTACTGCCAGAAAATTGTTTTCCATCCGTGGAATTTAGCCAGTGCAGGTGCGGCTTATTCAGTGGTCCTGCATGATACCCTGATTAGTTATGGATTGTGTATGTACTACGCATTCTGCAATCAAGGTGTAGGGTTGCACATCATGGAGCTGCAGCAGCGCTCAGCATGGGAAAGTCTGAATTTCATAGTTCCAGGTGGTGATATATCAGGTCTTTTTAAAATTTCACTTCAGTGGAAGAGAATATTTCTGTGACACCCATAGATTTTGCTTAGTATTTGCAATCAGTATTTTGGGGTGCTAAAAGGATTTTTTTTTAAATTGGTGAGTTCCAGCTATTGAATCAGGAGTAATCTGGATAGATGTGCTACATGGCAAAAGCTTACAGATATGCTAATACTTCTTTTTCTGTTTGTCTGTAGGATTCTGATAATCCTGATCTCCGTGACCGTGGTTACATTTACTGGCGCTTGCTGTCCACAGACCCTGTGGCTGCAAAAGAAGTAGTGCTGTCTGAAAAACCACTGATCTCTGAAGAGACTGACTTGATAGAACCAACCCTGCTGGATGAGCTCATCTGTCATATCGGCTCATTGGCATCCGTTTACCACAAACCTCCAAATGCATTTGTGGAGGGTAGCCACGGGATCCATCGCAAGCACCTGCCAATGCAAGTTGGAGGGTTAGTACCAGTGTGTGAAAGGCTGTAATGTAAATGAATTAGACATTTTGTGCTTAGTGTAAGGAGATAAACTTGTTGTTCAATGATATGGAAATCTCTAATCTCTGCCCAATGATCCACTACATCCAGGTAAATTGGATATGATTTTGTACTGGATAGCAACAATTTTCCCTGGAGTGCACATTAGCCTTTCATTTAACCATGTTGCATTGCTTGGCACTGTTGTCTAAGGATCATCAAAACTACAAACCTTGGAGGAAAAAGCCCCTTTTATTGGTAGCCTAATGAGAAAAAGTTCCCTTTGCTAGAATAATAGCATTACTGGCTATCCTATAGTCAGTATCACAGAACTTGAGTTACACATGAGCGAGCACTGTGATATTATACAAGCACAGATGACCTCCTCAAACCTGAGATTACATAGACGCAAGAATGTGAGAGACTGAATTGGCAACCTAGTGTGCCCAAAGCATGCATTAACTTGTTTCAACTGCAGCTTGACCTGCTGCAGTAGGGCAGCTGAATTTAGAGGAATTGGTTTTACATCTTCCTCACCCTGCTTGCCAGTCACTGCGTTAGCAGAGAATGATGCTATCATGGAGATTTATTTACTTTAATGAAGAATCCACTGTGGGAGAATATGATGTTTAGGCACCAGGATACAACCTGTTGATGTAGACATGTGGGACATAAAGCATGAAAAAGTCAAGATTGTGTGGTTCGATGTGCCTGTTTTTCAGTAGTCGGTACCAATTTGTATGGGTGTAGTTCTGTCCAACTTGTTTAATAACTTGATTGAGGTGAGCCTGATGAGCATTCTATGGCACTTACCTAACCAAGCTATCATGAGCTTTGGTTTGCAGCAGAGTTGGAAATGCGGTTACAAAATTGTTTACATTTAACTGTCAATGTTGAGTTAACTTCATAATCATGTGAAACTTATTTTACTCCATTTTCAAGAGAGCTCGCCAAAACTACATTAACTGCTTTTGATTGGCATCTGTGTTTTGGGTTGACAAGATCTCCCAAATTTCCTTAGCCAAACAGTTTGTTGTGCAGTCTTTTTTAGTCTTGGTTCAAGCTTTTTCTTTGGCATTTGTAATGAGAAAAGAGGAATTGAATTGTTTTCTTTGATTTTTAACACTCTGACTTATTAGGATTATGGTCACTCTTTTTGACAACAAGGCAAAATGATTTGTGATTAGTGCTCAGAATCAGGTTGGCCTTTGCTTTAATGTGTCAAGTATGAAATTCAGCAATATTGTTTTGTCCAATGAAAATTATTTCTCCCACACAGTGTGTACAATGTTTCATTAGGGGATTTAGCAGAACATATTTCATTTGCCTAGTTACAATTCTCCAAGTTTCTCAGTGCTCTCCCTGTCCTCAACGATGGAGACAAATTATAGTTGACCTTTTGTAAGGAGTGGACTGAATTACTTTGCAGCCTTCCATGCAGCATTTGGTCTCGGGGTTATACTGCTGTCTGGTTGATAATTCCTCTCATCAATTTCCTTCAAATCACTCACCCTTAGTATGTACAATTTCTAAAGTTCCTGCTAATTCTTCATCTCCCCTTCTCCTTGGTACCTTTAATAAGGAAGTTGTTTTTGTCGGGTGCTTCTGAGCTTCTTCAAAGCATTTTGACAGTAGGACCAATTTATAGACGCCAGCTATGTCAGCACTAAGCAAAACAACTTTGCGTCATTATTCATCAAGTTTAAATTCATAGAATCCCTGCAGTGTGCAAGCAGGCCATTTGGCCCATCGTGTCTACACCAACCCTCCGAAGAGCATCCCACACAGACCACCCCGATTCTGTCATTGTAACCCTGCATTTCTCTGCACATGCACATCAGTGGACACCACGGGCAATCTAGCATGGCAAATCCACCTAACCTGCGCATCTTTCGACTGTGGGAAGAAACTAGCGCAGCCAGAGAAACATCAACACGGACACAGAGAGAATGTGCAAACTCCACACAGACTGGAGGTTTGAATCAAACCGGGGTCCCTTGCACTGTGAGGCAGCAGTGCTAACCACTGAGCCACCATGCCACCCAAGCATACACATAATTTATAATAGAAGTTATCCATATTTTCATTTTCAGCCACTAATGGATGAAAGCTACTAGATAAGACACATATTTTGTCAGTGAGCTGAGGCTTAATGCAGCCTCTGTAGCTCTCTGTGTTCTAAAATCATTATTTCCTTTTTCGTAAATATTTATTCATCCACCTCACTGCCATTCTATCCCAGAAAATTAGTCATTATGTTAGTTTTGAGGTAATGGAATGACCATATTCACCACTGGAATCTTTTGCTGTAGTCCCTTAATAAATACTTCTGTTATTTGTGCTATAATGACAGCCAAAGCAAGTTTAATTTTTTTTTTCAGGGCCAGCATAATAATCTGAACTGATGATGTGACATTGCTGTTTGAATCCCCAAGGAAGTATTTGACTTTCAGTAAAATTCAGGAAAGATTGAATGCTTTTTTTTTTATAAGGATCAATTCCATGCTGTAGACATATACTTAAGAGTTTAGGAATATTATGTCTTCACACAGAGACTCTACCAATGCACCTCTCTGCTAATTACACATCAGAATAAAAGTCGACGGGGGACTTTTCATTAAACTTTTAGTCATAAGAACATGAGAAGTTGGAGCATCAGTAGACCATGCAGCTCCTCAGGACCAGGACAGTTTGAAAATACAGCAGATCAATCGTCTGAAGACACATCTGAAGAGGCATGCCTTCAGTTCATGATGGGAAATGTGGGATTGACTTCACTGGACTTGTAGTTTGTCACAAGGCCTATCCACTCTGCTCATCGATGGATCTGAGCTGGAACCAGTGAGGGACAGTCCAAAGGCTCCAATGTAAATAGACCAGAGTCCAGTTTTAAACAGGCTACATAGTCATTCTGTTCTGACCAGAAGATTGGAGCTAAAATTGAATTCAGATATATTACGTTTTCCTAGATAATCTTTTACTATGAGATTGCTAATAAACACTGCCTGGTTGCACAATAATCAATCTAAAATAGCTTTACCTGTATTCAGAAACTGTCACACAAAAACATTTAAGAAATTTACCTTGTACTGCCCTCTCACAAATTTGATTGACATTGTCTGTATGAAGATTAAAGTACCCCAGAACTCTGAAGGTGCCTTTGTTATAAGCTGTGATCATTTCTTACTCAATTGGACAGACCATCAATTATTAGTGTATCTATAAGCTATTCATTTTCTGACCCTTGTTCTTCCCAAGGTCCATCTATATTGATTCTACTTCCTGAACTTTCCGAGCCAAGATCCTTCTCGCTATTAAGACAATTCTCTCTTTCCATTCTATCTGTTTTTTCAAAGCGCTGTGTACTTTGGGTAACAAATATTCCAATCTTGGTGACCTTGTAGCAATGTCTTTCTAAGTGGTGATTTGATCTAAATCAAAAATAAAACTTTCTCCCTCTGCCCTGATTTTGTCAAAAACTACAAACCTTAGATTTTGAAGCTGGAAAATTGTCATGACCTCTTGGTGAGAATACAAGACTTGGGGGTGGGGGAGTGGTTCACTGTGTCTAGAGGCCTGTTATAACTTGGTCAGAACTTCATGTCTTAGTGCTGGCAACTCCAAAATTTCAGTTTGAGATCCTGACTCCCACTTTGGAAAGACCTGATCTAAATCATTTATCTTTGCCACTAGTTCACTAAATTTTTATAGCATTCGTAGTAAAGAGCCTTTAATTTTATTCTAACCCATATGTGGATGGATACTCATAGAAACCCTTGAGTGGAAGCAGGCCATTCGGCCCATTGAGTGAACACCATCCCTCCAAAGAGCACCCCCTTAACACTGTATTTCCCATGGCTAATCCACCTAGCCTGCACATCTTTGTATACAATACACAGTTTAGTCTGCACATCTTTGGACTGTGGGAGGAAACCAGAGCATCCCAAGAAAACCTGTGCAGACATGTGGAGAAAGTGCAAACTCAGTTCGAGGCTGGAATCGAAGCTAATACCCTGGCGACGTGAGGCAGCAGTGCTAACCACTGAGCCACCGTGCCGCCTGGATGTTGTTCTTTGGTGCACTATTCCCACTTAAGTTTGTCTCGATCAGTCCTCCTCAGCTTTTCTATACGTATGCCATTCTGTCATCTTGACTTTAGACTCTTGCTTGGATTTGAAAGCTCTCTTTGCCTAAACCCTTTGAAGTTATTCAAGTCATTAAAGTTTTCACTGCTGAGCTGTCTTGCGCAGAGTTGTGGTTTTGTGTCATTATTATTATGACTGCCTGTACAGTGCCAACATGCAGAGGTGTGATTGTCAGCAACCTGCGTGAAGATTATTGAACTGTTGCCCAGAAACACAGTTGCTGAGCATCTGTGGAAATTTCAATTTTTAAATGATTTAATGGCCAGGACAGTGAGAAAGTATACTGCTGTGATGTGGATAACAGGTTGCATTGTAAAATGTGACCAGAAAGCTGATGAGTGACTGAGAGTTTCACTACCTTTGATTATAATAATAACCCATTCCACAAAATTTTCATAAATACTGATAATTCACTCTCAACTTACACTGCTATCACTGATACCTGTCTGTTTCACTGTTGGCTTTTGTGCATGTTCATTAACAACTCTAGTATATTTAAAGATAAGGCAAACTGCAATTGTTGGAGGGTCTATATCCCAAATGTTGTCTAAATGACTTTCATTTACCAAGTCATGTGAGCGCTATATGCGCAGACATGCGATAAGTCAATCAGTGACGGATGCAATGTATTGTACTGTTATTTTGCAATGTCTGCTAATGTTCCTCATTTGAAATTATTTCTTGTCCTTTACATGCATCTGAATAATGCTTTGATACTGTGTTTCTCTCTGCTTTAGAATTGAGCCTGATAGTCCAGTTGGGCCAACCCCTGCGGCAAACTTGACTTTGGAACAACAACCTCAAGTTATTCCATCCCAAGGTGACCTTCTGGGTGACCTGCTGAACCTTGACCTGGGGCCCCCTGTCAATGTACCACAAATGTCTTCAATGCAAATGGGAGCTGTGGATCTTTTGGGAGGTGGACTAGACAGTCTGGTATGTGATTTGTGATTTTTTTTTTTGATTTGATCCAAATTTTGGAGAAAACGAGCTTATGATCAATTTTTTGAACCCTGAGCGCGCATTTCACAAAGGAGCTGCAGGCCTGGTCAGTTAAGCGAATGAGCCCTTGAAATATTTAAAAAGTGAAAATACGCCATATTGTATTTACATCAATTACCTTTGAAAAAAACAGATTTTCAGTTAGAACATCTAACATGTGAGAAAGTGATAGCCTGAGAGAGAATACAAGCAGTTGAAAACTAATTAGATGCTCCAACTCTAATGAAATTACAGTAAGGCAGATTAGTACTGGTGGTGGACAAGCCAAATACTTAAATAGGGAGGAAAATACAGATTTTCTTAACTTTTTAATAAGTTAAGATATTTAACAGTGTATATATCCTAGAATAGAAGTTAATTAAACTTGAGAGGAGTCATGAGTCATTTTGCAATTTGTGCAGATTTATGATTTTGGAAGTCTTGGGCATACCCTTGAGAACCTTGCACACATTTAAGCATTGCAGCTGCTTCAAGTCCCTCGAACTACAAATTCTTGCTTCAGTTAACACGCTAAACACAGTAGTGCAGTGTAAAATAAATGTCTGGTCACAATTTATCAATGTTATTACAACCAAGGTTGAAGGGTTGCACCGTAAAACACAGACTAGGAGCAGGAGTGAGCTATTCGGCTCTTCGAGCCTGCTCCACCATTCAGTATCATCAGAATGGATCCTCTATCTCAATACAGCATTTTTACTTTGTCCCTTACCCCTTGTATCTTTAAAATCTGAAACAAAGTCTGTCTGTTCCTTGGATGTTTTCAGTGACTGGGCTTCCACAACCTTCTGTGGTGGGGAATTTTGCCGAGTTAGTGAAGAAATTGTTCCTTACCTCAGTCTTAAATAATCTACCCCATATCTTAAGATTGTATTCCCTGGCTCTAGACTTCCCAGCCAGAGAAAACATCCTCCCTGCATCCAATCTGTCTTGCCTTGTTTGAATTTTATTTGTTTCAATCAGATCCCCTCTCATCCTTCTAAATTCTAGTGAATACAAGCCCAGTCAATACAATCTTTCCTCATGCGCCAATCCTGCCATCCCTGGTATTAACCCAGTGAACCTTCAATGCACTCCACCTATGATAAGTATATTCTTTCTTAGGTAGGATTGCCAAATCTGCGTACAATACTCCATTGTACTGAAGGCCACTCTATCATTTGCCATCCTAATTTGTTGTACCTGCCTGTCTGCTGCCATTGGCTTGTGTACAAGAATACCCAGATTGCTTTGTACATCCTCACTTCCCATATATCACTATTTCAAAAATACTCTTCCTTTCTGCTTTTCACATTAAACTGCACGACTTGTCAGTTAGGCACATTGTGCCACAACAGCCATGTGTTTGCATACTCAGCCAACTTGCCTAAATCACCTTGCAGCCTCTTTGCACCCACCTCACAGCCCTCAATCTCATCCAGTTTTGTGTCATTAGCAAACTTAGAAGTACTTCATGTGGTTCACTCATCAAGGTCAATTATATATATCAGCTGGGGCCCAATTATTAATCCTTGCGGTACACCACTGGTCACTGCCTACAACTCAGAAAAAGGCTCATTCATTCCCACTCTGTTTTCTGACTGTCAACGAGTTCTCAATCCATGCCAATATATTATCCCCATCCCATGTGCTTTACCTTTACTCACTAGCCTCTTTGAGGGACCTTATCAGAAGCCTTCTAAAAATTCACACTCACTGGTTCTCCCTTTTCTATTAGTTACATCCTCCAAATACTGCAGATTTGTTGAGAATGATTTGCCTTTAATGAACCCATGCTGGCTTTGTCCAGCTCTGCTAGTGCTTTCCAAATGTTTGATTGTCATCTCATTTATAATAGACTCTCTCATTTCAGACTCTTCTGGCACAATACTAGCGTCCCTGGTAGGAGACTTGGGTTCAAGTCCCACCTGCTCCAGAGGCGTGTAATAATACCTCTCAATAGAAAATATGTAGAATCTAGCATTTTCCGTACTACGATGATGTAGGCCAACTGGTCTGTAATTCTCAGATTTTTCTCTCCCTCTTTCTCCCTTCTCTTTTATAAATAGGGAGATTATATTTGCTACTTTCCAATCTGTAGCAACAACTTCAGAGTCTATTTTGGAAGACGAACACCAATGCATCCGTAATTTCGAGAGCACCTCCCTTTGGTATTCTGGGATGTAAGACCTACTCCCAGTGATTTGTGAGCCTTTAACCCTGTTAATTTCCCCACCACCAGTTTCTTCCTAATACTGATTTCCTTCTGTTCCGCCATCTCAGGAGGCTGTTGGTTCCCTAATGTTTCTGTGAGATTATTTGTGCCCTCTTTAGTGAACTCAGCACAAAAGTATGTGTTCGATTCTTCTGCCATTTCTTTGTTTATTTCTAGTCCCACACCTCCAATTGGTCACAACTAATTTTAAATTTGAACAACTGCAAATGCTGGAAATCAGAAACCATAATAGGAATGGAGAGAAATTCAGTGGGTCTGGCAGAATCTGTGGTGAGAAAGCAGAGTTAATGTTTTGGGTCCAGTGACCCGAGAGTTCTGGAGAGCTTTCCGCAGATGCTGCCTGACCGGCTGAGTTTCTCCAGGCATTTCTGTAATTTTAAATTTAGGTAGAATTGCCAATTATATATATCTATTTTGTAGACCATGTGTGGTTTAGTCTTAGAAACAATTCAGACAGGTTTCTTTGGGTCATCAAATCTCATTAGTTCTTCACTAGAGACTACATTGCTTAACTTGCAACCTGCACTTGAAATTCCCACAAAAGTTCCTCTGTCATGGGCTGAATGACTACTTGTGTCCTGGTCATTCACATTCCTTTCCTATGACTGCTCCCCTGGATTCTGAAACCCACACTGCAGGACTCAACTCAGACATAACTCTACTTTTTCGCAATCAGCCAACTTCACCATGCCATAATGTTCCCATAGTCTAATCTAGCTCAGTAGCAGAAAGCAAGTATTGCTTGTGAATTTCCTTCAATCTTGTTAATGGCTGCCATGAACTGTTAGGGGCACATGGCTTCTTCTAAGACCTCACATTTCCAAGGACTTTCCCTGAGCCCTGACTTCAACACTTAGCTGCCTATAACTCCGAGAACTTGTTCCTGAGTTCTAATAGCCCACAGTTATCCAGCTGCTATTGAATTCTCACAGTCCCTAGCTGTGCAGACTGTGTAGTTCAGTTCCCTTTTCAGTCCAGCCAAACAGTTAATTTTTGCATAGAGCTAACATCTCTTCCTATCTGTCATCATCTTCAACTAACTGTGACCTCAGAACCACTCTTCAGTGATCCTTGAACTGTTTTACATGGCCTAATGAAAACCTTGCGACAGTTTCTCCCTTTGTCTCTCAGCAGTATTAAATGTAACTTCTGTTTGGAGCAGTCAAATGTAGCATATAGTTGTGTGATTTGAATATAGTAACCCTTAACTGTCTGCCCCTGAATGTTGCATTACTCAGTGCTCATGCAGGCAGCATAAAATTGCATACAAAGAACAGGAATTGATCCAAATACCTTCACTTTCTAAATATACTGCGGAATCCTGTGGAAATTATGGAAAAATAAGGGCTGTCTTATTATGAGAGTTGACTTCACAGGGAATGTGTCTGCATGTAATTTATATTGACTTCAGTAGGTACAGCGCAGTCACAGGTCTTGACTTGGCTACCATAAGTTGTATCTTACAGAAGAAATTTGATGAATTCGACAAGTGTTTTAATTTGGGGATTAATTTAATGTTCACTTCAGTGTTGCTCCCACTGAGAACTTGCTGGAGTGACATTTCCAACCCATCTCTCCATTTGGCTATCTTTGTCCTAAAGCGCTAGTTCTGTTTTTATGAGAGGAAAAAAATGCTAAGGTTTGATTTGATATCTTAGCTGATGTAATTCAGTCAGATACTAAGAGCTACTTTTTGATTGGTTTCACACATACTCAGTAGAGGAGCTGTAAAAATGAAACTATTATATGGTTTTGTTTTGGCGTCTAAATTCTAATATATCATCTCAGGCCCAGGGTGTTGCTGCAGAAGTTCGTTGGGACAGTGTCCTAGGCTCAGTCACAGTCAGCTGCTCCATCAATGACCTTCCCTCCGTCATAAAGTCAGAGATGAGGATGAATGCTGCTGACTGCAATGTTCAGTTCTATTTGCATCTCCTCAGTTACCAAAGCACTCTGAGTGGGTGCAGTCAGACCTGGACTGCATTCAGGCACTCCCAACAAGAAGGTATCTAATCAGTACTTGTTGACATTGAATGGCATTTTTATTGTTGAGTCTCCCATCATCGTAATCCTGGGGGTCACTGTTGTTCTGACACTCTAATAGACCAGCCACTAAATACTATGGTTACAAGAGCAGGTCAGAGTCTGGGAATTGTGCAATGAGTAAGTTACCTTCTTACTCGTAAAATTCTGTCCTCCTTATCTGCAATGCACAAGTCATGAGTGAAATTGAATACGCTTCAATTTCACTGGTTCATTGCTGCTCCAACAATACTTAAGCTCAATACTATCCAAGACAAAACACTTTGTTCATACCCTGTCCTACCACCTTAAACATTGCTGCCACAGTGCACCAGTGGCAATGTGTAGCACATACAAAATGGACTGTAGCAACTCACCAAGTCTCCTTTAACAGAATCTTCCAAGCCCATGATCTCGACCACATAGAAACATAGGGCAGCAAGGAAACACCACAACCAAAAAGCTCTCTTCCAAGCCGCACATCACCCTAACTTAGGAGATAGTAGGAACTGCCGATGCTGAAGAATCTGAGATAACAAGGTGTAGAGCTGGATGAACACAGCAGGCCAAGCAGCATCAGAGGAGCAGGAAAGCTGATGTTTTGGGTCTGGAGTCTTTCTGGACCATTTCTGAAGAAGGGTCTGTAGCATGCCTCTCTGTTTAACAGCCTACAAAAATGTCAGCTTTGATTCCATTCTACCCTTCACCACGCATTGAAGGCAGACCCACCCATCTTTGCCTTCATCACAGAGTCCTGCCCTGCTTCGACTTCACCACAGTGAGCTAGACACTACATTACACTCGCTACAGGGGTTCTCACCTCCGAGGTTGACTCTGTTGTGACCCTGAACTTGTGTAAAAGCAGCTGAAAAGAATTGTAGCTAGAGAGAGAGAGAAGCCAAGTAGCAACTTACTTGCCATCATTAAAGGTGACAAGTGGCGATCAGGTAGATATTTAGAGCTCTCTTCCACAAACAGTAGTGGATGTAGGATCAGTTGTTAAATTTAAATCTGAGATAGGTATGTTTTATTTAAGTGAAGGTATTGAGGGATTTGGCCCAATGGTAGCAATATGGAGTTAGGCCACGCATCAGCCATGATTTTGTTGAATCATGGAACGAGCTCGAGGGCTGATTGGCTTACTCCTGTTCCTTTGCTCCTATCACTGGTAATGGTGGTGCTTCCAGCTTTCACACAATAGTTTTATTTACAGCCCAGCACAGGTCATTGCGCTTATCAATGAGATCAAGTTGATGTGATTATTATAGAATGTGGCTTTTTGCCACTCAGTTTCATGTTTGATGTCATTAAATAATGCATGTCAACATACAAGAGTTTGAAGGGAGAGAGAAAAACGGTGTGAAATTACAATGTTGAGGGAAATGGTACCAAGCAATCTTGGAGCTGTGACTGACAAGTCTCCGGGTCCTGGTGGCTGATGAGGGTGCTAATGCAGTGGTAGTTAGTATTAGTTTACTCAAATTCCCTAGGCTCAGGAAAAGTTCCAAAGGATTAGAAAGTAGCAAATGCAACAGCTCTGTTGAGGGAGGGAGACAGAAAACACAATGCTGTTGGATAGTGTGATGTCAGTCATGACAAAGTTGTAAGAATTGATGATCAAAGAGATTGCAGCTGTGCACTTAAAAAAAAAATACTCAAAGCAATTAGCAAGAGTTTTTGCAAAGGAACGTTTTGAGCAAATTATTGGAATTCTTTGAGGGAGTAATTAGAGGGAAGCTTGTAGATGTACTACACTCCAGAAGGCAGGTTAACAGATCAAAAGTTATTGCTGAAAGTAAAAGCTCAGTGTCTCAGTGCATGCCTAAATGAGTATTCCCGAATTGGCTGGATGTGATAATTGGAGTCCTGCAGGGGTCTGTGCCAGATCCTCAACTTTTTACAATTCACGTTATTGCATTGGACGAGGAGGGTTAAGGCATGGTCATTAAATTTGCAGAAGACACCAACAAAAGTAGGAAAGTATGTTATGAAGAAACCATAGGGAAGTTGCAGATAGACATAGGTTGAGTGAGTGGGTAAAAATCTGACAGATGGAGTGTTATGTAGGAAAATGTGAAGTGATTCACTTTGGCAGGAAGAATAAAAATCTGTGATGCAGAGGGATTCAGCTGCCTGGTGGATGAGCTAGAAAATGTCAATATGTAAGTACAGCTTGTAAGACCATAAGATGTAGGAGCACAAATAGGCCATTTGGTCCATTGAATCTGTTCTGCTATTCATGAGATCATGGTTGGTCTGATTATCCTCAATTCTGCTTTCTTGCACCCTTAATCCACATACCCCCATAATGCTTTGATTCTCTTAGTGGTTAAAAATCTGTTGGTCTTGATATACTTGATGATCTAGCCTCAACAGTCCTCTGCAGTAAAGAGTTCCATAGATTGATTACCCTGAGGGAAGAATTTCCTCTTCCTCTGTCTTAAATGCGTGACCTTTTAGTCTGAGATTATGCCCTCTGATCCTGGATTCTCCTATCAGGGGAAATAACTTCTCCACATCTACCTTGTCAAGCTCGCTAAGCATTTGTATGTTTCAATAAGGTCTCCTTTCATTTTTCTAAACTTCATTGCCTTCAACCTATTCAATCTCTGGTCATTAGAAAATTCCTCCAAATCTGGAATCGGGTTAATGAATCTTCTCTGGATTATATGCAAAGTAGAATACTTTCCTTGGATGATGGGACCAAAACTTTTCATGGTATTCCAGCTGTGGTCTGACTAGCGCCTTGTATAATTTTAACAAAACCTTCCTATTCTTCTTTGAAATAAAGGTCAACAGGCCATTTGCCTTCCCTACTACCCACTGAACTTTAATGCTAGCTTTTTGGGATCCCTGCACAAGAACCATTCCAGCCCCTATGTGCTGAAACTTTCCACTCCCCTTCTGTTCTTCCTTCCAAAGTGCATAACCTTACATTTTTCCACCTAATAATCCATTTGCCGTGTTTTTGGCAGCTTACTTAACAAACTCACTTCGCATAATCAAAAGGACAAATGAGATGTTATCCTTTAATACTTTGAAGAATTGAACATAAAAGTAATTTCAGTTAAATAGGCCGTTTGTGAGATCACATCTCAAATCCTGTGTCTAGTTTTAGTGCTCGAAGTTAAGGAGGATTACTGGATTAATACCAGGAATGAGTGGGCTCTCTGATGAGCAAAGATTGGATAGGCTGGGCTTATTTCCACTACAGTTTAGAAGATTCAGGGCTGATTTGATTAGAATATATAAGAACCTGGATGGTCTGTATTAAGTAGATGTCGAAGCCTCCTCTTGTACATCAGTCCGCACCAAGGAGCCACTCTTAAAACTAGAGTACACCCTTCAGGGCAAAAATGAGAACAGTTATTTTCTGAGGGTTGTGCAGCTTTTCACTCCCTCTGCCTCAAAAGGTGGTGGAGGCAGGATCATTGAATATTTTTAAGGCAGGGTTGGACATGTTTTTGGGAGCCAGGGTAATCGAGTGTAATCGGGGGTGGGGGGAGGGGGTGCAGATGGGCAGATATGTAGAATTTGAAGTAAACACCAATCAATCATGATCTTATTGAATGGTGGAGCAGGGTCCAGGGGATTTCTCTCTAGTTTTGTATGTTTCTATTTGTAACTGCTTCGGATTTAGTACCCATATGTTTTATTGACAGACCATCTTATTGTAGAATGGACCAAAAATACATGTTGTAGAGCTCATCCTAAAATTTAATGTAACATCTCTAAATCAGGTGTAGCGCAATTGGTTACTGGGAGGCTAGTGGTATTCTAGCAGTATTCATGAGCTAGACCCGTTTTTAATATTGTTGCTATTGGACTTTGGTGAATATTGGCAATTTGAGTGCTGTTGTTCACATTTATGTTCATTGCCAGTCTCTGTTGGATGCATTCTGAGTGTAGTACTGATAAAGTGCTGTCTGTTTTTTTGTTTTTGGAAAATGTTTGGGACCATGAAAATGGCTGAAGAATGATCATGGTTAGAGTCTCTCGTATTCAATTTTAACACTGATTTATTGTGCACAGGGCTTAGCTTTTTAACTGAAATGTTGCGTATAAGACATAACTGAATTCCTGCGTTAATTACTTTTTCTGAAACATACATGATATGATGAAGTGGTCCTGCATTATGTTCTTCAAATTGCATGCACCAGCTAAAGAAAGATACAGAATGTTTTTGAAGCCAAATTCCAAGTGTATGGAGCAAATGAAAAGAAATGAAGAAAAGTCTCAAAAGGGTAGCTGACAAGTTCAAATACTCCTCCCATTTGGCAGCACATTCTCTTTGCTGAATTTTGTTTTCTTTGAGGAATTAATTTTGGGACTGGTTTGCTGAAAGAATTGATCGAACTGGTAACTGTGAGAATGCACAACTTGAGTATTCTAAGCTAATAAAATTCCAGCAAAATAAATATCAAGATTTGATCCCAGTTTAGGATTAGAAGCTGCTTTGGCTATAGTTACTTTGCAGCATTTGTGTAAACTGACAGATCACTGTGGAACTTCTCCCTAGTAGTGTACAGTATGGAGCATAAATAATATTTAGCTGTTGTTCTGACCTGTGCCTTTAAGGCAATGACTGTCTCCCAAATAGAGCCATTGCCTTTTGATATTGTAGCATGACCTATCTCTGAATACCTCACTGTCAACATCATGGGGATCATTGTTGGCAAGAAACTGAACTGGACCAGCCATATAAATACTGTGGCTCCAAGAGCATGCCAAAGACTAGGAATTCGGTACGGGTGATTTGCCACATGTTTCCTCAATGCCTGTCTTCCAGTGACAAGTTGGGTGTGTGATGCAGTATTCTGCATTTGGACCTGGATCAATGCAGCTCTGTAAACACTTGAAGATTTCAAGGAACTTGAATTCATCCGGGACGAAGCAGCCTGCTTGATTAGCTTCCCACGTAGCACTTTCAATATCCACTCCTTTCACCACTGATACACAATGGCTGTAATGTACCATCTGTGAGATGCGCTGCAGTAATTCACCAAGACACTTTCCAAATCCGTGACCATGACTACCATTGACCACTATCTCAACAATTCGAGGACAAGGATACCTGGTGCATGGAAATACCACCTGCAAGTTCTCCTCCAAATCACACACCATTCTTACTCTTAAAATAGTTATGGAAAAGGATACACATGATCTAAAAGTTAAAATTCTAAATTTAAGTAAGGCCAATTTTGATGATATTAGGCAGGAATTTTCAAAAGTTGATTGGGAGAGGCTATTCACAAGTAAAGGGACCATTGGAAAGTGGGAGGCCTTCAAAAATGAGTTAGAGAGTTCAGGGACAGTATGTTGCTGTTAGTGTGAAGGGCAAGACTGGCAGCTGTAGGGAATACTGAAGGAGGACATCAGGATAATCATGATTATAATATAGCTAGGTTTAATGTAGTTTTAGTAAGGGACAAAGATCAATGGTGAACGTACCTAACTGGAAGGGAGCTGGTTCAGTGTTTTTTTTAACCAAAATAATTTAGCAGAAGTGAAACTGAAAACAAAACCTGGCCAGATAAAGAGTAAATGACCAATGGCAGACCATAGATTTCTAGCATAAACCAAACAAGTTTCTGAAGGAATAAAGATAGGTATCCTGAGGCCACATTTCTCTGGAAAACAAAGAAAGATGAATATTAAACTGCAAAAGGGGGTTAATTGCTAGGAACCCAGGCATGTAACAGAATGCCAGGGGAAATTGATAAAGGATGTCAGACGGGTAACATTATAAAAATAGTTTCTTTTTAATATGGAGAAAGATGGTTAAAGGAATTGTGAGGCCACTTATGAGCAAAGAAGCAAATCCTCTTGTGGAGGCAAAGGCAATGACTGAGTTATTGAGTAAGTACTTCTCTTTTGTGAAAACGCTGGTGGTAAATGAAGTTTATCTTCTAGTAGAAATGGACATGTTGGAGATGTTTTATAGGTTTAAAAAAAACAATGGTTGTGCTAAATAGATTGACATCATTTGAAACCACTAATTCATCTGGTCCAGAAGGATGCGTCCTCTGTTTCGAAAAGAAGTCGGACAGGGAGACAGGAAGCTCTGACCACAGTCTTTCAGCCCTCCCTCCACATGTCAACTCCATATCCCTGTTCCTCTGGGTCAGTTTCCACTTTCATTCCTCTTTGCTACAAAAGCTCCCTCAGATCCCTCTCTCTTGCTCTTTTCCCTGTCTCGATCTCTCCTTCCCTCCTCGTTGTCTCCCTGTCTGTCGCAGTCTGTCTCTCTGCCCCCCCGCCCCCAAATCCTATTGCTGCATTTCCCCACCTTGTTTACCATGCTTTGTAGGATGTAGAAACTAAATATATTGCCAAAAAATTCATCTAAGACTCGTACTTGGACTTTCAGGTTTTACACGAGAAATTAGAAAATAGAAAAAGATCAGAGGAACGGTTACAGAGAAACTTATTTGTTTGAGAAACACCAGTTGAGACCAGAAAGTGCAATTAATATAATTATAACGTATCACTATTGACAGAGCCCATATCGAGTAGCCCATTTAATCAAGTAGCCAGCATCTTCTGGAGTTGAATGCCCAGATGCGTCCTGTGTTGACAAAGTTGATTTTTCACTCTTGTGCTAATTGAATCTATAATGGTATCACACAGGAAGTTTCAGCCGCAGAGATCTGTTGTTTTAAAGTAGTTGTGGAGCAACGATTCTATCTCCACTCCTCTGAACAGGTTAGTTAGAATATCTTGGTTTGACTCAAAGCGCTCATTACATGAGTAGAATTTATTTTGTAGTTTCTGTAGTTTATTATGATACATAAGCAGCTGTTCTTCTAGAGACACTTTGTGTTTCCTTTTTTGTCTACTCATCTCTGTGAACCGTGCACTGAAACTGGTTTGAAAGAAGCTTTATCGAGTAAAACCACAAAAAGATCCATGATTGAGCAATTCCGGTTAGCTCCCTACTCAGTGGGCCAGCACTCTGTTTCATTGGTGGTATTGCTGATACTGGGGACTTGCTGGGTGAGTGGGTAATTGTTATCCAACATCTGTAGCTTTATGCAGTTCATTGTACCCCCACATATCATTGAATAACACCTAGAATGAGCAGGAGAAATCTCGGTCATGCATTCTAGATGTGAGACATTTTAAATCATGTGTATAGCATCAGCCTCTCACTTGATATCCGATTTAAATCTAGGGAACAATAACTTGATAGACTGTCAAAGCTGCTCATTTACTTTGGCTTACTTACCATTATAAACTGAACCTTCTGCTAAGTTGTAGTCTGTACATGGAGTTCGTATGTGGAAGCTGTAGAACAATGTAGACTGCCGTATGTTGATGCTGATTAATAAAGTTCTCTTCCTTAGAATTTCAAGATAAATCTTCAGTAGATATAGGTCAGCCTGTAGTTTTTAAATCTCCAGAAGACCACTGGAAGACTCCAGACAAATGTGTACAGATTTAATTAAAAGTTCAAGTTTCACTGTTCCTTTCCAGCACCTTTCACCCCAAATCAGTACAAAAGATTAAGAAATTTTGACCAGAAATCGCGTTTGGTACAAATCTGCATCATAGCTCCTATGACGCTGCTTGGCTTGCTGTGTTCATCCAGCTCCACACCTTGTTATCTCGGATTCTCCAGCATCTGCAGTTCCTATTATCTCTTATCTTTGGTACAAATCTGCTATTTTCTCCTCTGTTTTAAAAAGAAATTATGCTATAATGTGACACTGACATTGGCCATATCCCAAGCCAAAATTATCATTGGAAGGTTTGATATTTCTAATTGTGCTTAATTGCAAACCTTTGTTGAGGATCTCAAAATTAAGTTCTTTCAGATGCAGTACAGCAATAGATACATTTTAAAAACTACACATATAAGTTTACTAAAAAACTGTCTAGTGTGCAGCAATGTAGTTTGTAAATAGTTTTAAACAGTTTTTAAGTCACTTGAGGTGTTTTAAATTTGGCCTACTCAAAGATGGTAGACAAGAGACTGAATCAAAAATACTTACATATTTGTTGTCAGGCCATTTTTCAGCTGTTAATAAAACATGTCCTCCTTGAAATAGGAGGACATCTGGACTACACCTCCTCTTGCCCACCCTCCCGCAAGAATGTGGGGCTCCCAAGACGGAGTGTTCCACTCCTGGACATCCCAGATGTATTTCATGGGTCGCAACCACCCTCCACCCCATTATCAAAAACGCTCTCAACCGCATCTCTTACACTTCTCTCACTTCTGCCCTCAAACCCCCTCCCCCAACAAATGGTTCTCACATACCATCCCACAAACCACCTCATCCAGCATATCATCCTCCGCCACCTACAATCCGACCCCACGACTAAAGGGATATTTCCCTCCCCACCCCCTATCTGCCTTTTGTAGGGACTGCTCACTCCGCAAATCCCCCGTCCACTCTACACTCCCCACTAGCCCCACCACACCTGGCACCTTTCCCTGCAACTGCAAGAAGTGCCAAACCTGCTCCTACACCTCCCCCGTCACCTCCATCCAAGGCCCAAAACAAATCTTTCACATCCGACTGTACATTCCCCAACTTGGTCTACTGTATCCATTGCTCCTGATTTGGCCTCCTGTACGTTGGTAAGACCAAGTGCAGACTCGGGGACCGTTTCGTGGAGCATCTGCGCTCTGTACGTGACAAACAACAACACGAGAGCAGCTCGAGATGGGCAATCAATGCTGGCTCAGCCAGCAAAGCCCACTTCCCAAGAATGAATAAATAAAACTTGAAAATTCAAGGGGGTTGACTTCATTTTCCCTTGGCAAAACCTGAAAGATAATGTTCAGATTTGGGAATCCAGCTTTTGGAAGGATATTGGAACTTGGAGGAAGCGTAGCATGGGTTCAGTAATATCATGCCAGGGATAGAACAAAATAGAATGGGGGGGACTTTATTATCATGTGTACTTTTACATGAAAAATACAGTGAAAAGCTTTTTATAAGTTGCCCACCACGGATTCTACATCAATGATGGAAGTCATACATAATAATAAAAAGAAGTAAAATTAAGATGAAGTTAAGACAATCTAGAGCAAGAGGGTACAATGACAGTTAGAACTAGACAATTTCAGATAAATCAGGAAGTATTTTTCCACATATCAGACAATACAATTGATGTTCAATGTGAATAATACTGCTTTATTACACAATGAAAGCGAAAAGAATTTTAGATCGGGGAGTATATATTCAGTCTGCACTTGTTGAGTGAGATGGAACTTGGTGACAAGGAGATTGAGGGACCTTTGGTTGACATATCATTCACTATATCCAAGCAGTGAATGTTGAAGATAACCAGGTGAACATCATTTTGGCGGTTAAGTTGAATTCACATCCCCACAAGATGTGGTAGAATTGAACTGCGCTGCAGTTGCATTATGAACTTACCTGGTCTTTGACATATTTAGGCTCTTGAGATCCATTATGTGGTAGTGAGCAATGAGTAAAGATGTTGACAAGAAGTAGTTTTACTTCCATCAGTGTCAGTTGTTCCAAGGTATCGTGCAATTTTTACTTGCTTTAGGACATGTATTCTGGAGCTTTTATTTTACGATTTGGATGTTAGCTCGTGATGACTAACATGTTGGTTACATGGTGTTGAAGGATTTATTGTAACTTTACCTGATGCCTTTGGAGTTGCTAGCCCATGGTTCCACCCATTGCATGGACAGGTGTAAGTCTATCAATTGGTTTCTCGTTTTGGCTTTGACAAGAGACCTCTCTGGGTGACATTATGGTGTATATTATGTTTCAAACATACAAAGGATGTGGGTAGATTTTATTCAGTAACGAGCAAGTTTAGAACAGATTTGGGAAGATTTATTTTATACAGAACGATTTAATATCTGGAAGGAACATGTACTTGCTGTCAGTTGCAGCGGAGCTTCGTGCCCACAGTGGGGGCTTGATGGGTCATGAAGGTGAGGCCCTGGCGTGGATTAGTGACCAGGCCATGGATATGAAACTGTATGGCATAGAGGAAACAGAGTAGGAATTAATGGCTCCATTTCAAATTGGCAGACAGTAATTTATGGGGTGCCACAGAGATTGGTGCTCGGACCCTGGCTATTCACAATATATATTAATGATTTGAATGAGAGAACAAAATGTAACATCTCCAAGTTTGTAGGTAACACCAAGTTGGTGAGAGGGTGGACTGTGATGAGGATGCAGAGATCCTTCAGCATGATCCCGACAGGTTGGGTGATCGGGCAAATCAATGGCAGATGCAGTATAATTTGGATAAATGTGGGGTTATTCACTTCAGAAGCAAAACCAAGAAGGCAGATTACTACCTGAACTGCTATAAATTGGGAGAGGGGAGTGTGCAGCAGGACCTGGGTGTCCTTGTGCACCAGACGCTGAAGGTAAGCATGCAGGTGCAGCAGGTGGTAAAGAAGGCAAATGGTATGTTGGCCTTCATTGCGAGAGGTTTCGAGTACAGGAGCAGGGACATGTTGTTGCAGTTATACAGGGTCTTGGTGAGGCCACACCTAGAATACTGTGTGCAGTTTTGGTTTCCTTTTCTGATGAAGGATGCTGTTGCTCTCGAGGGAGTGCAACGAAAGTTTACCAGGCTGATTCCGGGAATGGTGGGTCTGACAAATGATGAGAGATTGACTAAGTTGGGATTGTTTTTGCTAGAGTTCAGATGAATGAGGAGGGATCTCATTGAGACTTAGAATTTTGTAACAGGACTGGACAGGGTCGATGCAGGGAGGATATTTCCAATGGTGGGTGTGTCCAGAACCAGGGGTCGCAGTATGAGGATTCCGGGTGGACGATTTAGGACAGAGATGAGGAGACATTTCTTCACCCAAAGAGTGGTGTGCCTATCGAATTCATTACCACAGGTAGTAGTTGATGCTAAAACATTGAATATATTCAAGAAGTGACTTGGGATTGAAGGCCAATAAATCCCAAAGGCCTGATAATCAACATCCCAGAGTACTTAAGGGAAGTAGCTCTTGAACTAGTGGATGCATTGGTGGTCGTCCTCCAGGATTCTCGAACAGTCCTTGCAGATATAGCACTTTGGGCGAATAGGATCAAAGATTATGGGGAGAAAGCAGGTTTAGGCTATTAAGTTGGACGATCAGCCATGATTATGAAGAATGGAGCGGGCTCGAATGGCCGCCTCCTGTTCCTATCTTCTGTATTTCTATGTTTCTGTGTAAGACAAAATTTTTCGCTGTACCTCCATACATGTGACAATAGTAAATCAAATCAAACATGCATGACATTAACAATTAAGTGTTTGGTGTAAGCCCTTTAAAACCCACTTTGGAGACCTGTAGTTGCTTGGATTATTTGTGCTTTGTAGCTGCAATATTTAATTTCCTATTCACTAATTTAGTAAAATGCATCATCTCTATCTTTATCCTAATGTAATGTTTTCTTTCTCCTTTTCTCCATTCCTCCTTTGCTCATAACTAACGTATTACTTCTATGAATTGTGATGGGAGACGCAGAACGGATAATGCATTTCAATCTGTTATATCAGTTCTTTCCACCACTATCACCATTCATTACTTCATCAAAGCTGTATTAGTTGGTCACTCGGCTCACATTGAGTCTATGGAAATATTTCTGTATTTACAATTTTTCTCATTGACAATTCCCACATCTAAGTGTTGACAATACATTAGCGACCACATAGCCCCGACCAATCTTAATGCCAGTTTTAGGGCAATCATCCCTTAGCATTTTCTGTCATTGAGTAGTTTCTGCTTGATTGATACCTTAACTCCACCTACCCACCTCAATTCTTCGAGAACTATCACTCCAAAATGATGTTGAGGCTGTGGTGTAGTCAGCTGGAAATGTTAAATCTGTGCGATTGATAGATTTTTGTTAGGTTCTTTATCCGTTATATCTTTGCCTAACAAAAATCTAAGGTATAATGTTTAAAGAACCTAACAAAACTCTATCAATCACAGTGTTCAAGTTGCCATTGACTCGTCCACAGCCTCAACAACATTTTGGGCTGAGACTTCTCGATTTCTACTAATCTTCACATGTAATAGCATCTCCTAGTATCATCCTGAAGAGCCAAGCTCTAATTTTTAAGGTAGTGATTACTCGTTCTGAATTCCTCCACCAGAAGAACAAGTTTCTCAGTGAAAATCTGTAACATTTTCATTGCGTTACCTTTTAATCCTTTATAAAAGCCTGTGTCCCCGTTGAATAAACATGAGCTTCGCAGTTCACTAGATAATAATCAAGAGTGGGAAATGAGGTTTGTTATTTCTGTCTCTCCCCTGAAAGATGCTGAAACCAGTTGTAGGGCCCCGAGTGTGGCTGGTCTGCTGGTGGTGGCCAAGTTCGTGCAGATTGTGCTTAGTGGAATATATCATTGACTTAAAGATAGAATGCTTTTAGATTCTTCACAGACGTCCATTATACAATTTATTGTCTGGTCCTGTAAAGTCCTGATGTACAATTGTTCCCCTACCCTCCTTCACCCCTCCCTCCTCTCTCCTCCCTCTTTTCCCTATCCCCTCTTTACTCCCTAGCCTCATTTCTCGCCCCCACCACCTCATTTCTTGCCCCCACCACCTCTTGCCCCTCGATTTTTCCCCCCCACCTCTTGCGCCCCTCTCTGTCCCACATCCCCTTCCATTTTTTGGTTTTAAGTTATGCCGCAATTAATTACTTTAATTTCTTATAAATATAGTTGATAGATTGAAAACAGCCAAAGTTTGATAAATTTATTCAAGTATTGCATTCCTACTTCTTCCTTCCCTTCTGTCTGCTTCTGTTTCCCACCTCATTTTCTCTTTCTTGTCTTTGTTTTTTTTCTCCCACTTACCTTCTGCCCTTGCTGTGCTAGAAGGGGTGGTATTAATTTGAAGAGAAAGTTAACTTGCTTTTGATGCTTGATTACATTAATCTTATACTGTTGCACTCAAGTGATACTGAAGAAGTTTTTAAGTATATGTCTGCTGAAGCAGCCTGCTTCTTACCAACAGTGTTGAGAAATTGGAGCTGTTCTGACATCAGCATAGTTCCCTCTTCTCCTTCAGTATTTTATCATTTTCTAGTTGCCCTTACTGTTTCCTACTTTGGCCATGTTAACTACACAATGATGTGGAAAATTGTTGCTGCTTGTACTCTAATTGAAGTGTCGAAGTGTATTTTTCCAATGAAGTAATGAAAGTAAGTGGTTCCCACTGAAGGGTAGTAAGGCAAATAAGGGCCTGACTGAACAGAGACATGGAAAAAGTACAGGAATCAAAGTGGTTTGTTTCAAACTAATTAATTAAAAATTAAACTGCTTTTAATCCATGTAAATGTATTGGAACATTTTTACTGTAGCTGTAATCTGAGAAATGCTTAGCAGGTTTTAGTGTGGAGAGGTGTAGAGTAGAATTTGTGTCACTGTGTAATCTATGAGATCTTGGCATCACTATAAAACCCAACATGATGTCTTCTGAGCCCTAATGTACTATGTGCTATGTAGTGATTACTGTAAGAATAAGATGCAAACAAGGAGCAGGCTATTCAGCTCCTTGAATCTGCTTCCGTATTCAAATACATAATCACTGATTAGATTGTAACCTCAAATGCTGCCTACCTCAGATGACCACCCTGCTTACAATAATCTATTCACCTCTGCCTTTCCACTGTCTGCTTGAGTTTCCATCAGGTGTTCCGGTTTCCTCCCAGGGTCCAAAGACGTGCAGGTTAGGTGGATTAGCCATGGGAAATATGGGTTATGGGGAAAGGATTGGATGCTTTTTGGAGCTTTGGTGCAGACTTGATGACTGAATGGCCCCTTTCTATACTAGGGATTCTATGAAAACATCGGAAAATGACATTACCCATCAAAACTGTGCAGCTAGTTCTTTGGTTGTTCCTTCATAACTTATAGTAAATAGCAGTTTATGTCATAAATATAATTGCCAATTTATTTTTAAATTTGGGAGTACTGTGGCTTGATGGATATTGTTGCAGTTCTTGAGTTCTACGGGCAAGAATAACTATTGTTGCCCAAGGTCCAGATATCTTCTTTATAAAACTTCTTTATTATTGTATGATAAAGTTAATCTGTGCCCATATTTGATAAAATCGCTTGAAATTCAAATTGGTGTCTTACAGTCTCATATTATCCTCACTATGAGCATTTCATATTTTGAATACTTGGGTACATTAAAGACCACTTGCCCTTCAAAATGTACCTCTTTAAAATCTTGCCTCTCCATTGTAGCATCCTATTGGACTTGACTACTGCTGTTCTGGTCTGCTGTTGAATGACTTAGTGTTTAAAGGTAATCTTGTCTATCTTATGTTACCCAACAGTGGCTGTCACCTGCTGAGCTTGTGATAGTTCTACTGTTTTGTCAACTTTTATTTAGCTAGTCGATGGGATTCAGGTCAACAATTCGCTGTTCTTGACTGAAGTCCATTTTTTTGCCTCAGTCTCGTGGTGACAACCAAAATTGCCATTGTGTCCCTGCCTCGTGATTACTTCTGCACATTTCCTGGCAGTTCATTTCTGTAGGGATAACCTGAAGGAATGTGTGCTTCCAATGGTCTATCTTCTCACTTCCCTCCCTTCTCCAGACTGAAAATTCAACCCCCATGCCCTAATCTTGAATATGTCTCCTTCTCAAGTTTGTCTTCCATCTCTGCTCGTCCTGTCTCAGAATTCATTTTAGCCTTCAGACCCAAAAGCCTGTTTCTAGCTGGCTTAAAGGGACCTAACAGAGAGAGGGAGTAAAGTGTAGTAATTTACAATGGTTGAAGATAGTAATAGACAATTAGCCTATCCATTACAGAAATCACCTACTCTCACCTCAGCAACATTGCCCTCCTTTTTTTGCCTCAACTTACTTGCTGCTGAAACCCTTATCCAAGACTATGTTGCCTCTTGACTTGACTGTTCCAATTTTGTCCAGTCTATCTCTTGCACCATCCATAAACCTGAGCTCATTGAAATCTCTGCCCATATCACAACTCATGAAATCCCTATCACAACACCTGGAATCCCATTCACAGTTGTGTTTTCTGATTGCATTGACTCCTAATTGACTGTCTTTGTCTTTTAAAACTCCCTTCCAAGTTTTCAAGTCACTTAGTGGTCTCACCCCTCTGGAACTCTAAAACCTCCTTTCAACACTGCAGTTTGCTGAGATCTCTGCCCCTTCCACGTCTGGACTCCTGCAGTTTTTAAGTTGTTCCGCTATTAGTAGCCATATTAAGCTTTGCAAATTCTGTGTGACTGCAAGTTGTTTATTGGATGCCCATTACATTATTGTGACTCATCCAGCTACTAGATTCTGTAGTTTTGTTACTGAATTCGTTGTAGAGATTCAAATGTTTACAACCAAGCAGCAGGAGTGAGCACTCCTGCCTCTTGAGCTTGCTCTACTATTTAATAAGTTCATGGTTGATTTGATTGTAACCTCCAGTTCCCATTCCTGCCTACCCTCCATAACTTTTCACCCACTTACTATCCACCTATTCATATTCAAAAACTCTGCTTCCACCATCTTTTCACCAAGAACGCACCTGATGGGGAGGCACTGGACTAGTTCTCCAGAAACCCAGGCTAATGTTCCGGGGCATTAGGATTGAACCCCACCATGGCAGATGGTGAAATCTGAATTCATTAAAAATCTAGAATAAAACATTATTCTAACGGTGATTAAGTAACAACTGCCGCTCATCATAAAAAAAGGTCTAGTTCGCCAATGTACCTTGAGGAAGCTTATTGCTATCCTTCCTCATCTGGTCTACGTGTGATTCCAGACCCACAGCAATGTGGTTGACTCTTAACTGCCCTCTGTACAATTAGGAATGGGCAGGAAATGCCAACCCAGCAGCTATCCCACACACCATGGGCAAATTAAAAACAAAACTCAACCTTCTGAGAGCAAATTTCATCTCATGTTTGTTCTAAAGTTTTATCTCATCTCTGTGAACCCCTGTTTTGAAACAGTGACCCCTAGTACAAGATTCTCACATAAAAATGAACTTCTGCATCTGTCAAGGCCCCTCAGGATCTTGTATGTTTCAGTAGGGTCATCTTTTATTTTTCTGAACTTCACTGGATACAAATCTAGTCTGTCCAAACTTAAGGAAACCTACCCATTCTATTTATTAGTCCAGTGAGTTCTCTCTGAACTGCTTTCAAAGCATTTACATCCTTAACTAAATTAACAAATGCTATTGATTTTTTTAATCATCCTGTTCAGAGATATTTTGACACACCTTAGAGACGATGCGAGTTGAATCTATACCTCCTGGCTCACAGGCACAGACACTACCATGGTGTCACAAGAGCCTTTGACCAGTTTTATACAGTACTCCCTGTGTCATGTCTGCTATGTAACAAGCACAGCCTCCTATTTTTATATTCAATTTCCCTAGAAATAAATGAACGCATTTTATTAGCTGCGTTGAATATCACGAATATCACAAAGTTACACTATCTTATTATTACTGCTAACTTGTGCAGCTGCTTTAAGTGGACAAAGTCCACATCACTTGTAAAATGAGCCCCAGATCTAATTTTTGAAACCTCATTTTGTAGACCGGAGATCAGTAATGTCAGAACAAGGTAGTGTTGTCACGTGATAAATTATCTTGCTGTTTGTTCCTGTCAGATTGCCTTTTAATCCTCGTTCATCCTTTGAAGTGATTTAAAGCAAACAACTTTGTGGTTTGAATTTTGCTTGATGAGATATGACTTTGTTTTATTTCTGTACACTCTGTCTGAAAGCCTTAACACTTTGCAAGGTTCTGAGAGATCTATTTCAGAACTTTGTTGTTTGCCATTTGAGACTTGAGTGTGATGCACGTTAGACATAGATCATTGTTTATGCAATTGTGTCCAAAATTCATTTTGAGTACCTGTTTTTCCTGACCATGTGTTAACTGTATCAGTATATAACATATGAGACTCTGTTAGATTATTGAAGTCAGAGAAAATGAGTATTATTTTGTTTTTCCCTCATTGAGAATTGTGGGATCATTATGTCTGTGTACATTACATCTCTATGAAGGTGCATTTACAATTGCACAAAAGCCATTCCAGTTTAACTTTGCTTTGATTGTAACCTCCAGTTCCCATTCCTCCCTACCCTCCATAACTTTTCACCGACTTACTATCCACCTATTCATATTCAAAAACTCTGCTTCCACCATCTTTTCACCAAGAACGCACCTGATGGGGAGGCACCGGACTAGTTCTCCAGAAACCCAGGCTAATGTTCCGGGGCATTAGGATTGAGCCCCACCATGGCAGATGGTGAAATCTGAAACATCACAGTTGTATTGTGAATGCAACCCAATTCTGGATATTACCAACTCAACAGACAGTAAAATAAAGTGAAGTGAGCCTGTGTAATTGCATTTAAGGGGAAACTCGATAATCCCATGGGAGAAAGAAGTAGAGGGAAATGCTCATGGTGTTCACTGAGGAAGAATAAGAAAAGGTTTGTGTGCAACATTAATACCAGTGTGCACCAGTTGGATCAAATGTGCTATAAATTTTGAGACTTTGTGCAGAACAGAATTTCATATTATTTCATTTCATAATGAGTTAGATTTCCGTTTATCATGAAACTATTAATGCCCTGGCAAAAAAGTGTTTACTGAGTATTTGATTCTGTTTGTTTAATACTATTGGCTGTGCAGTATGTTGCAGTTTGCAAAGTTGATGTGGTGTGCACATTTTTTTCCCCTAATTTTGTACCCCCACTCCTGAAGGTGGTGAAATGCATTACCTGTTATAACAGAGGCACCTGTGTTCCTCAATATCTTGCCAACGTGGTTATTCCAGACAGAAAGCAATTTATTTGTGAGGGGCATCATGGGTTGAATCAATACCTGCCATCACACTGTTGCTATACTTGCTAATGAGAGTTGCTGGGTAGAGGCCAGTGAACTCGGGTGAACCTGGACTAATGTTTAATTCTTGCTCCTGCAGAGATTAAGTGCAATGCCACAAATACCACCCACAATGAGATCAGCAGTATTAGACATTCCAGATATTCATTTGGGATGTTCAATAGCATCAACAGCAATAATTTACTGTCATCAGTGTCACAAAACACAAGAGTATTATCCAATGCTGAAGGCACAGCTAGCAGTGAGAGTGTGAGGAAACGTTAGATACACAGGAGACCAGAAGTAGATGAACGTAGAGGGATAGGGGAGTTGGAGGACTGGAGCAGTTTGCAGATATAGAGAAGGTTCACATCATGTTGTAATTTATAGAATTTTAAATTCAAGGCATTGTTTGACTTTGAGTCAATATGTAGCAGAAGGTGAATGGAACTTGGTACAAGTGCAGCAGAGTTTGGATGAGCTGAGACTTAAAGTGTGGAAGATGTAGAGCGTTGGAATAGTTGAACTTGGTGATGGAAATCAAATTGAGAAGTCTGTTCCTATATGGCAGCACCTCTGCAAGCTATTTCCGTTGAAACTTTATGGGATCAACCGGACTTCTAAAGCAGTTCACAAATAATTAATCACAAGTACAATCGTCTAAGACTGAGATATATTTGTGTCTGACCAAACAGTGTAACTCCTTGTTATGCTGAGCGTCACTGAAAATGTAAAAAAGTAAATCCCTCCCTTTGGATGTGTTGATGGAGTTCCACATTTCCTCATGGCTCACATAATCTAGATTATTTTTATATATAAAATGGTCACTGAACTTACTGCCTTATTAGCAAATTTTCAAAGGGTTGATGAGAGACTTGCAGAGGAATCGAATCCAGCAAGAGTTTCCTGTACATTACTTTGTATGTCGACATTTAAGAAGTAAGCACACGCAGTTGATCATTTGAACTCAACAAATTAAACTTTCCAAACTGAGCTTTTTGAAATCTTTGTGTTCTATTGTGCCTATCCCCGTAACTGCTGTAATTGTCTTCATTGCTCTGGTCAATGCCATTGTCTGGTTTGCTGGAAATGATTACAGCTGGAATCTTAACGGCTCACCACCTTTTTCCTTTTGATTATTTCCTGCTTGGCTGTCTATGATTGAATGTTTGCCTTGACTGTGGAGACTAAACTAAATTACTTGTCACGTATGTTTCTCTCAGCATATCAGAAACTGCTCTAATAAGTGCGTGGCAACCCACTTCAGTCTGAAATTGAAATTGAAGAAGATGTGGAAGCTGTTATTTTTTAATTAACTCATAAATGCGTTTCTTCCTTCCCTTCTTGCTGTTTATGCCCTCCAGCCTTTATGCCCTCTTGCTGTGTATGCCCTCTGCTTCCATTGACTCTCTGTATTCTATATCTTTCAGCTTGGGGGCGATCTTGGCGGGCCTACTGGTGGGAGTCCAGCGGTGAGTCTTTCTCCTAAAGTCACATACAGATCACAATTCAAGTTTGTAAGGGCTTTATTTGTTTTTACAATTTTCCCTCTTCAAGATGCTGACTTTTTCTGCAATATGATTCTGTGAGCATCTCCACCCCCACTCCACTGGCAGTTTACCTTGTCTTCGTCTCTGATCCCAGTCAGTGAGTGTTGGCAGGCTGGTCACTATGGGTGTTATCAGATTGGGGTATAATCCCATGTTGCATGCATCTTTCAACAGTGGTGTCTGGATAGTAATAAAGAACGGGAATAATGCTGGGCACTCTTCATCTGCACACATCCTAACATTTGGTCTTGATTTGTTAGCATTCTGTTCACTCCCTTGGCCTGGCAGAGGAAGACCCAAATATGCGTTTAGGAATAAATTCCTTTAGAATAAAATCATTCATATAACTTTGAATGTACAATGCAGTAATAGGCCATTTGGTCTAACTAGTGCATACTAGTGTTTATCATCTATGGAAGCCACTCACCACCCTCCTTCATCTAACCCAATCAGCAGTCCTGCCATCTCATGCTTATTTAGTTTCAACTATGTATGGAATTAACAAGGATCAGCAGTGAGCGAGTGTGGTGTAAGTTTCTGCAAAGTTCTCATCAAAACATGAACATCAAAACTAACTAGCCTCTTATCGATATCAACTTCATCAAAACCTTCAGGAGATTGTTTGTTTTTCTTTGCCATCATCATCACTGCTGGAAAAATTCAGAATCATGTATAATAATTTTCCTGAAGAACTTTTCCAAGCAAATCAGAGACAAATGCAATTTAACGTGAAATACTACCATAAATGCAAAGGTATGTAACTAAAATATCTATTCAAGAATGTATTTATCCAACCAACTTGTTTCGTTGATTTCTGATTCACTAGCAGTGGACCAGTTGGAGTAATTGAATTATTGGTATGTATTATTTTGTACTCGTGGTCTCATGTTAAATGTTCATTTATTTTTGTTACAGGTTGGTCAAAGCTTTATACCATCTTCAGTGCCAACTACATTTGGGCCATCACCAACCCCTGCTGTGCCGAGCAGTGGCCTGAGTGATCTGTTTGAACTGTCAACTGGAATTGGAATGGCGACTGGAGGCTATGTGGCTCCCAAAGCTGTAAGTGAAAATTGCTTTTCTTAATGGCACAAAGAAAAATGGCGCTATATCAGCTTTACAGGCTGATCAAGATTGATGAAGAATCTTGTATTTTGAATGATAGTTGGTTTCAGTTGTGTTAGGGAACCATTCATGGTAAATTTATTTTTTCTTAAATGACATTTGTCTTCATTCGTGCAATAACTGCTGAGGCCTGGAAAATTGCAGAAAGCCTGTTCTATTAAATGCAAGCTTATTTGATACTGTACCTTCTTTTCATACGCCATAAGGCCACTAGACATAGGAGCAGCCCGAGGCCATTTGGCCCATCAGGTCTGCTGTGCCATTCAGTTATGGCTGTGAGTTTTCTCAACCCCATTCTCCTGCCTTCTCCCGTAACTCTTCATCCCCCTACCAGTCAAGGACCTATGTATCGCTGTCTTGAATACACACAATAACTTGGACTCTGCAGTAATGAGTTCCACAGATTAACTACCCTCTAGCTGAAGAAATTCCTCCTTGTACACAGCCATAATAACATGGAACTGTATTGTTTCTCACTACATCTCCTTTTTCTCTTACCAGAGGTCTCATTGTTTATTTGTATGGGAATAATTGGCTGTCGTACCTGGTGCAATTTTGTGCACACTTTTCCAAAGCCTGTGTGACTTCTAATTAACCTGTATCTTCCAATACCTTCTTGCTGTTAGTTAATGTAATGAAGGTTTCAAATTGTCATATATTTTCAAAAACAAAACCAGCCTACCTCCATCTGCTGTGATAAATCCAATTGACTTTTTAACTCACCTAAGCGCAGCGGAGCATTTTTTTGACCCTAAAGAGATGAACAGCCACAACTTAGCAGAGTGATAAAATTTTGTGTTGTCTGTTGCTTTTTCTTCTTGTCACACCTTTTTTTTTAAACAAGAGGAAGAGAACCAGTAATTTTCTGCTTGGTTCATTCTGCCCTATAATTGGACTCCAGATCTGCAAATGACAAATAGGGCTTCTAATTGATCTTGGGAAGTAATAATGATTAGACTTCCTGGCCTTGCGGCAACACACAGCAGGCTGCACACAACTTCATCTTAGCAACAGAATAATTCTTATGCATTACGTGGTATAATATGCTCCTGTTCTTAGTGTGCTCAAATAACTGTAAACCGTGCTGCAGAAGATAGCATCATAGGATGATGCACACAGGAAGCCATTGGTATTGATGTTTTTTTTTAAAGACTTTTATTTCCTTGCTCAGTTCCCATAACCATACAAATTTTCCCCTTCAAGTGTTTATCCAACTTCGTTTCAACAATTACTACTAGATCTGCTTACAGCACACTTTGAGGCAGTCCATTCCAGATCATAACTCACCGCATATATAAAAAAATCATTATATAACGACAAACCGAATGAGCTGCAGATGCTGTAAATCAGGAACAAAAACGAAGTTGCTGGAAAAGCTCAGCAGGCCTGGCAGCATCTGTGGGGGGGAAAAACAGAGATAACATTTCGGGTCAGTTTCTGAGCAAGGGTCACTGGACCCGAAAAGTTATCTCTGTTTTTTCCTTCACAGGTGCTGCCAGACCTGCTGATCTTTTCCAGCAACTTTGTTTTTGTTCATCATTTTATAACTGACCTTGAAGCTGTTTCTTGGATTATTGAAACAGTTTCTTCTTATTTACTTTATCAAAGCCCTTGTGGTTTTGAGCATTTTTATTCAATCTCTCCTAACCTTCCTTCCCGGAAGAACAACCAACTCAGGAGGCCTGTGTCCCTGATGCTATTCTAGTAAAACCACTACAGCATGTTGAAGGCTGTGTCATCTTTCCCTAAAGCAAGGTGGTCAGAGTTGAGCATAATACTCTAGCTGGAGCTGATTCAGCAACTTACAAAAGCTTAATGTAAATTGCTTGCTTTTGAACCTAAAACCTCTGTTTATAAAGCCAAGCATTGCATATACTGTTTGAACGGTCTCCTCAATTTGTCCTGCCACCTTCGGCAATTTGTGATCGAAGAACCTTTGCCATCCTGCACTGCTTCACATTGTACCATTTAAGCTCTGTTGTCTGCCATTGTTCTTCCCAGAATGTATCACTTACACTGCACCTGCTCCGTTCAACTGTTTTCTCCTGAAGTCTTCATTGCCTTTCCAGCTGTTTACTGTATTTCCAAGTTCGGTATTTTTGTAAAGCTTTTTTTTTGTCCTCTCTCCAGGCATCCAAATCCTTTAATATGACAACCAGAATTTTACACATAACTCTTCAAACTATGCCCTGTGTAACCATGACCAAACCACCAATACAAATCAGAAAGAACAGTGGATGTATTACGAAATCCTGGGATATCACTACGTATTTTCTTGCAATTTTCATATCTGTTCACTGCTATTCTCTGATTTCTGTCTCTTTGCCAGCATCATCAATGCTGTCAATATCCCCTTATTCCCATGCGCTTTATCTTTACTAACACGTCCATTACATGATCCATTACCATAATCTCTTTGAAAGTCCATATTCGTAGCAACTATATTACTGTCAGTCATCCTCTCTTTATTAAAGAATGCAGTCAAGTAATTCAAACATGGTTTGACTTCACCAAATCCAGGTTAAAAATGCCATTTATTAACTTAGTTTGCCATTTGACAGTTCTGTCTTGGATTATTTTTTGGGATTTCCCCACCAACAGCTTTAGCACAGAAACAGACTCTTTGGCCCAATTGGTCCATGCTGATGATTAAAATCCACTTGAGCCTCCTCTTATCCTTCCTCATTTAATCCCATCAGAATATCCTCTGAGCCTTCTTACTCATATACTTATGTAGTCTCCCTTTAAAATACACCTGTAGTATTTGCCTCAATCATTTTGCGTGGTTGTGCATTCTACTTTCTCACCATTGTATGGGTAAAGAACTTGCACCTGAATTCCTTGTTTATTTTAATTATTGATGACATATTTTACTGGTAGCATCCTCTTGAGCAGAAACTTTCTGCATGAAATCTCACCTAACTTTTGCATAATTTTGAAGCTTTCTATAGGGTCATCCCTTAGCCTTCTCTCTTCAGGAGGAAGGCGATCAGGGCTGTTTGCTTTTTTTTTGATGGGCATAAACCCAGTGCCGAGGTTATTATCTGTATAAAACTAGTTTTTGTCCTCTCCAATGCATTCAATCCTTTAATATGACAACCAGCGTTTTGCACATTAGTCTTAAGTGTCGTCTCAAGGTTCAGTACAAGTTTAACATAGCTTCTTTTAGCTATATCCCCCTAGAAATAAACCCTGATGTATATTTTGAGATAACAAGGTGTAGAGCTGGATGAACACAGCAGGCCAAGGAGCAGGAAAGCTGACGTTTCGGGTCTGGACCCTTCTTCAGAAGTGGGGGAAGGAAAGGGGATTCTGAAATAAGTAGAGAGAGAGGGTGAGGCAGGTGGAGAGGAGACTGACAGGTCAAGGAGGCGAGTATGGAGCCAGCAAAGGTGAGTGTAGGTGGAGAGTTAAGGTGGGGATTTGTCAGTCCAGGGAAGACGGACAGGTCAAGGAGGCGGGGATGAGGCAGGTAGGTAAGAGGTGGGGGTGGGGGTTGAGGTGGGAGGAGGAGATAGGTAGGAGGAAGGACGGACAGGTTAGGTTGGTGGGGACGAGCTGGGCTGGTTTTGGGATGCGGTCGGGGACAGGGAGATTTTGAAGCTTGTGAAATCCACGTTGATACCATTGGGCTGCAGGGTTCCCAAGCGGAATATGATTTGCTGTTCCTGCAACCTCCGGGTGGCATTGTTGTGGCACTGCAGGAGGCCCAGGATGGACGTGTCGTCGGAGGAATGGGAGGGGAAATTGAAATGGTTCGCGAATGCAGGGTGCAGTTGTTTAGTGCGAACCAAGTGTAGGTGTTCGGCAAAGTGGTCCCCAAGCCTCCGGTTGGTTTCCCCAATGTAGAAGAGGCCACAACAAGAACAGTGGATACAGTATACCACATTAGCATATGTACAGGTGAACATCTGCTTGATGTGGAAAGTCTTCTTGGGGCCTGGGATGGGGGTGAGGGGGGAGGTGTAGGGGCAGTTGTAGCACTTCCTGCGGTTGCAGGGAGAAGAGCCGGAGGTGGTGGGGCTGGAGGGGAGTGTGGAGCGGACAAGGGAGTCACGGAGAGAGTGGTCCCTCCGGAAAGCAGATAAGGGTGGGGAGGGAAAAATGCCTTTGGTGGTGGGGTCGGATTGCATATGGCGGAAGTGTCGGAGGATGATGCGTTGGATCCGGAGGTTGGTGGGGTGGTGCCTGAGGACGACGGGATTCTTTTTTGGTTGTTATTGCAGGGTGAGGGTATGAGGGATGAGTTGCGGGAAATGCAGGAGACACGGTCGAGGGCGTTCTCAACCACTGTAGAGGGGAAGTTGCGGTCCTTGAAAAACGAGGACATCTGGGATGTCTGGGAGTGGAATGCCTCATCCTGGGAGCAGATGTGGCGGAGGCGAAGGAATTGGGAATAGGGAGTAGGGGATGGCATTTTTGGAGGAAGGTGAGTAGGAGGAGGTGTATTCTAGGTAGCTGTGGGAGTCGGTGGGCTTGAAATAGATATCGGTTTCCAGGTGGTTGCCAGAGATGGAAACAGAGGTCCAGGAAGGAGAGAGAGGTATCGGAGATGGTCCAGGTGAACTTAAGCTTGGGATGGAAGGTGTTGGTGAAGTGGATGAACTGTTCGAGCTCCTCGTGGGAGCATGAGGCAGCGCCGACACAGTCATACAGACCGCTTTGTGGAACACCTACGCTCGGTTTGCGACAAACGACTGCACCTCCCAGTCGCGGACCACTTCAACCCCCTCCCACTCCTTGGACGACATGTCCATCCTGGGCCTCCTCCAGTGTCACAACAATGCCATCCGAAGGTTGCAGGAACAGCACCTCATATTTCGCTTGGGAACCCTGTAGCCCAATCTTATCAATGTGGACTTCAGAAGCTTCAAAATCTCCCCACCCCCGACCACATACTAAAACCAGTCCAGCTCGTCCCCACCTCCCTAACCTGTCCGTCCTTTCTCCCACCTATCCACTCCTCCCACCTCAACCCCCACCCCTACCTTCTACCTACCAACATCATCCCCACTTCCTGGACTGACCAATCCCCACCCTAACTCCCCACCTACACTCACCTTTACTGGCTCCATCGCCACCTCCTTGACCTGTCAGTCTCTTCTCCACCTATCTGCTCCATTATCCATCTTCTATCCGCCTCCCCCTCTCTCTGTATTTATTTCAGAATCCCCTTTCCCTCCCCCGTTTCTGAAGAAGGGTCCAGACCCGAAACGTCAGCCTTCCTGCTCCTCTGATGCTGCTTGGCCTGCTGTGTTCATCCAGCTCTACACCTTGTTATCTCAGATTCTCCAGCATCGGCAGTTCCTGCTATATCTGACGCTTATTTTGTTCTTTTATTAAAATGGCCTTATAAAAGTTAAGGAGTGAAGTTATCTGTGTATTTGTTCTGCCTTTCCCCATTGCATCTCAAATTCATGTAGATCCTTAGTTTCTAAGTAATATGTGGCATCCTGATTTTATTCTGATGTATCCGTGGTGAAGTTAATTTGCCAATTATATGGTTAATTCTGTGGCCATTCTGCAGGTTTATTGGTGTTTTCTTGTTAGTTGTTGCAGTTCTTCTCAGTATTGATTAGCTTCCACCACATCCTCAATTTAGGATCATCCAATTCTCAAATTTAGAAATGTGGACTTTGATTCTACAGCCCCGAGTCATTAATATACATTTATGAACAGTAGTGATTCTCATTGGTCTGTGTTTTACATTCAGCCCTGTAAGGAGCTACTGTTTAGTACTTGTTCCCCTGCTTGCTGCATTGAAGTCAGCTATCCATTCTGCTACTTATTTGTTTCATCTTGTCCCACACTGTTTTTCCTAACTTCTGTTTAAATGATTAGACTGCTCCTGTGATGCCCCGTGTCCTTCTGTTCTGTTGTCTCCTCTTACAGTTTCCCCATAGGCTTGATCTCTTTGTTCTCTCTGATGTGTAGTTATGTGTAGGAATCCATCTGGTAGGTGATGGAAGTAAATTTAATAACACCTAAAAGGGAATTATTGTATATTATTTGCATAAATATGGAGGAAAGAGCACTGTTGCTGGGCTAATTGGAAAGTAGGTGTAATTGAATAGCTCTTTGCAAATGTTGAATAAGTACAAAGACTCAACTTTATGATTCTATTCTGGTAGAAGATTTGCACAGTAAAATAATATTTTGGTTTAATTGCAGTCCATGAATTTTCTCTGTGTGACATTAACAGGTTATGCCATTTTTTTAAACATATTTCCAATTGATTCTTTCTTTCAAACATAATCAAAGCTCTCAGAAATAACTCTGTCATTTGTATAAAAAGATTCCAAATTTCCTAAGAAATTAAATTCCTGTGTATTTTGAATCTGGGTCATAACTGCCCTCCAGCGATTAGAATCCAAGAAAGATAGGATGTTCGCTCTCAAATAGATATAAAGCAGATTCATTGTTAAAGACACACACTTTGGTGCTGCGAGAATCCATTTTTCCAAGAATATCTGTGATTATTGCTTTCAAACATATGCAATATTGCCAACATCAAAAGAAATGAATCTAAATTCCCAAACTGGTTTCCTTCTTTGATTGTCCCCAATCAATATGGTAATTTTGGCATGAAATGTATGTGTTTCTACATGCTTATTTGCATATGTTTTTAAAGAACCAGCAACTGATTTTTGTTTGTGTTTAAAAATAATGAAGATTATTTGTTCTCGGAATACATACTCCCCCGGAATGTAAACACTGCATTAGTCATACTACCCGTTCAAGAAAGATGCCATTAAAGATAGTACACATCCATAAGTTTTAAATCAAAGCAATAGTTGGTAGTTTTTGTATTTAGCTGTTGTAAGAGATCAGTCAGTACGGATCCAGTAAAGAAGCATTTATTTCCATTTTTGAGTTGTAGTTCAGATGGATTTGAATAGCTGAAGTCAGATTTCTGTATTGTTGCGGGATTACTTTGTAGAAATAAGTGTTCATCAGGTTGTGAAGCTAGGGGCTTATACTTTTGATTTCAGGAGGTCAGATTTCTTGTAGTTTCAGAGTCAGGCTGGGAAGATTTTAAAGGCACCTGATTCTTCAAAAGCAACGGTGCCGTGGCTTTCTTGTTACAGCGGTTCAGCAGCCTTTGGTGTTCTCTTGCAGACTGCCAGGTCATTTAGAGCAAAACTTATCACTTGGTTTCGATCACAAGTTCAATATTGCTTGTCTCACCGGAATGGTTTGAAAGTCAAAGGACATCACTGCGCAAGAGATAAATAGTGGTCTTTTGCACTTACTTCATAGATAACAGATGTCTTTAGTTTTCTTTTGTGAAGCATTGATCTGGGAGGCAAGAAGTCTAGAAGTCTATTGATTCTACATTTGAGGCGCGAACAATAGCAGGTCTGAATTCTACAGATAACGTTTTTCTGTGTTTGCATGTTTTGGGGGATCTGCCTACCTGGAGTAATAGAATTAGAACTCTTCAGAAGTTTGTGAAAGTCTGTGTTAAGTAAGCAATGGTCACCTGAGTCTTGGCAACCCTCTTAGCAGTTTGTCAGTGCCAGTTTTAAATCATTAAATACAGTTCCCGAAATTTCTATCTGTTCAAAGAGTCTGAATATATAGCTGCATGGGACATGTCTTCATTAGGCATGATACAGCACATGTGTTAGTATTCAATACAACTAAAAACATAAGCCTGCTGTTGGCACTGGCTCTGGAATAAATAAGATACAATTTGAGTGGCTTCTTTAAACTACTTAGTATGGAAAATACAGCTTGTCTGAGCCAATTTTGATTTTGAAGCAACTGCACAGTTATGAAACAAACCCTCATCAAGTACTTTGAGGTAACCCACAACTAACAAGGTACGCCCCTAACACTCGGAAGAGGGGCAACAGATACATGGAAACCCCAATATTTGTAAGTTTCTGTCCAAAGTCTCTCGAAATCTTGACGTGGCAATATATTGCCATCCTCTAATGGCACCAGCTTCAAGTCCTGGAACTCTCAACCTAATAACACTTGTAATCCATTCACTACACAGACTCGTACAGGTTCAAGATTTGACTCATCAACCTTCTTGAATAAGTAGAGGTGGGTAATAAATGCTGGCCAAGGAAAGCAACTTAAAAGACAGACTCTTTGTGCATGTAGAAATTTTTGAATCGCCTTTCATATTTTAAAATGGACACTGACAAACTACAACGATGGCTGCCAAGGTCTAAGGGCTCGTGGGTGAATAGAAAAGCACTTTGCAAGTGAAGAGTTGCAGCATAAAATGAGGAAAGTGATCTCCACACTTAACTCACGAGAAGAAACCCTGGGAGCAGCTTTGCAAGAGTAGATTAGATGGCTCAGTGCTGATCTTCTGCCCAAAATATTGCTGTAGTTAAAGTGTTCTGACAGCTTGATGGTTTTTAAATTAAAAATCTTGATAGAAACTTGAGATGTACTGTACTCCAAATGCACATTCCCTTCAATGGTTTGTCTGCCACTCACTGACTGCCCAAGCTGCTCCATCGAACATTAAACAACTATGCTGGAAAGTTTCACGGTCTCCAACGGTTCTTTTGTTTTATTCTACAGATTTAATTTTAACATGTTCTGCATGATTTTCCTTAACCTTTTTATGATCCAGAATACTTCATAATATTTGGATTTTAAACAGTGTTTGTGTGCAACTTTCTACATGTGCCTAAATGATCATCTTGACAGCCTACACGATGGAACACTTATTGCGTGTGCTTGTGCAGATTAACCTATGTGAATTGGTGGCTGGTATGTGTCAGTTTAAGTTTAACAATATTGCACAGAGGTGAATGTATGGAATGGACTTCCAGTGGGGAGCCACTTGTATCAGCAGATTCATCTGTTGGATACGTGCCTGGAGAAAAGCAGTGGTATTGTTGGCTTTCCTGACTAGGCACTGAGACTGACCTGTGCGGAGCTGCTGGTGTAATGATGATATCACTGGACTAGAAATCCAGAACCCTAGACTAATGCTGTAATGACAAGGATTTGAATCCTACCATTACAGGGAGTGAAAATCTGTGTTCGATAAACTCTGGAATTTAAAACTATCCATTCCCAACAGCTATCAATTACCGTTAAAATCTATCTTGGTCACTTAATGACCTTTTAGGGAAGGAGATCTGCTGTCCTTACCTGATCTGGCCTAAATATGACTCCAGACCCCAGCAACCTGGTTGACTCTTAACTGTTCCCTGAAAAGGCCAGCAAGCCAATCACTTGGAGCAAACCACCACAAAATCTCAACAAAATGACATAACCAGAAGGACCACTTAACATCAATAGACAGTCCTGTCAACACTACAAAGCCATTATTGTCAATATTTGGGGCTTGTGCCAAAATTTCGAGAGTTGTTTCTCTTGACATAGTCATAATCATGGGACAAATCAGCATCCTAGAGTACACTTTGTTCCACCAGCAGAACAGGCCCTCCAGTTGTGGTGACACAGTGATATACAGTCAGTAAAGAGTTTCCCTGGGAGTCCTCAGCATTAACTGCACACACTTGGTATCGCATTGGTCAGGGGAAGGAAACCGTCTGCTGATTGCCACCTCAGCTGATGAATCAGAACTCCTCCATGTTGAATTTCACTTGGGAAAAGTACTCAGGATGAGGGACTTCAATGTCCATTACAAAGTGTAGCTTTACGTAGTAGGAACAAGAGTGAAAAACCTACTAAATCTACTCTCACCAATTAACAGGTACGTCTCCAGATGCACAATGCATGATATCAGATGTCTGACCATGACAATATCAATAGGAGTGATCAAGTCAGAATGGAAACAGTCTTGTTTTCATGTTGAAGCTGCTGTCCATCTTGTTGTATATCACCATGCTAAATGGGACATACTTGGAACAGATGTGGCCACTTGAAACTGGGTGTAATGAGGTCCTGGGGTCCAGCAGCAGCAACAAACTTTGAGCCACAACTGAGAACCTCATGTCTCAGCATATCCTCCACTTGTTGCCATCAAGCCCAAAAATCAATTCAGGTTCATTCAAGAGTGCAGGAGGCCTTGTCAGGACCAGAACCAGGCATGAGGTGTCAACCTGGTGAAACAACAAGTAGGATTACTTATACGCAGAACATTAGAAGAAACATGCAATAGACTGGACAAAGTGATATTTCAATTAATGGATCAGATGTAAGCTCTGTGATTCTTTCACATCCAGTGGTGGTAAATAATTAAGCAACTAACAGGAGCTGGAGTCTTCTCAAACATCTGCATCCTCAACGAAGAAGGAATCCAGCTCGATAGTTGGAGCATCTTCAGTCAGAAGTGCCACATGAATGATCCATCACAGTATCCTTCTGAGATTCCCAGTATCAAAGATGCCAGCCTTCAACCAATTTGATTCACTCCACGTCTTATCAAGACATGACTGAAGGCACTGGATGCTGCTAAGGCAGTGGACCCTGGCAGCAATAATAGCGAAAATGTGCACTCCAGAGCTAGCTGCACCCTTGGCCAAGCTATTCCTGTACGGTACAGATCCACGTTGGCCCATTGCTTTATTTTTCTTTATTCATTCATGGGATGAAGGTGTTGCTGGCTAGGCAGCATTTATTGCCTATCCCTAATTGCCCAGAGGCCAGTAAAGAGTCAAACACAGTGCTGTGGGTCTGGAGTCACATGTAAACCAGACCAGGAAAGGATGTTAGTGAGCCAGATGGGTTTTTCCGACAATCGACAATGGATTCATGGTCATTAGATTCCTAATTCCAGATATGTTTATTGAGTTCAAATTCCACGATCTGCCTTGGCAGGATTCAAGCCCTGGTCCCCAGAACATTATCTGGGTCTCTGGATTAGCGATAATACCACAAGGCCATCGCATCCCCCATTAGTACCCCATACGGCGGATACAAGAGTGGGTTAGAGATAAGGAATTCAATTCCAATTTACTCCGGATCAGTCTCCCTCTTGGCCACTCATATCTGTAAGGCTCAGGTCAGCAGTGTGGTGGAATACTCTCCACCTGCCCGGCTGGGTGCAGTTTGAGCAACAGTCAAGACCATCCAACATCATCCAGGACAAAGGAGCCTTCTTGACTAGCATTCCACCTACCATTGATTCCGTGGCAGCAGTGTGTTCCATCGACAGGAAGCACTGCAGGAACTCACCAAGGTTCCATTGAAAGTCCCCTCCAAGCCTGTGACCTCCACCATCTAGAAAGATGGCATGGGACCACCTCCACCTGCAAGTTGCCATCCAAGTCACTCACCATTCTGACTTGGGACTGTATTATCCTTGCTTCATTGTCACTGGGTCAAGATCCTGGAACTCCTTTCCTAACAGCACTAGTGTTGTCCTAACCAGTCCCCCACCACCCTACCATCCAATGTCCATTTCTCCTAAAATAATTTTTAAAGAAGATAGACTACAATGGCCTTATCTAGTGAAACTTCATATCCTTTTTTAAATTGTCTATAAATACAATGGCTGCAAGAGCAGGGCAGAGGCTAAGACTACTGCAGCAAATAACTCATCTCCTGATTTCCCCAAAGCTGTCCATAAAGATCATCTCCAACAAGAGAGAATCTAACCATGTCCTTGACATTCAGTAGTGTTACCATCACTGAATCCTCCCGCTGTCAACAACCTGGGGTTGTTATTGACCAGAAATTGAACTGAACTGGTCATATAACTACAACATTTAGAAGAATAGGTCAAAAGCTACGAATCCTGCACTGAGGTACTCACAACCTGACTCTCCAAAGCTTGTCCACCAGCTACAAGGCATAAGTCAGGGGTGTGATGGAATACTCCCCACTTGTCTGGATGGCTGCAGCTCGAAAAACACTCTAAAAGCTTGATACCATCTAAGACAAAGCAGCCTACTTGGTTGGCACAACATCCACAAACATCCGCTCTCTCCACCATTGACGCTCAGTAGCAACAGTGTGAAATATCTACAAGATGCAGTGCAGAAATTCGCCAGAACTCCTTAGACAGAACCTTCCAATCCCATGCCCAATTCCATCAAGAAGGACAAGGACAGCAGATACATGGAAACACCACCACCTGCTAATTCTCCTCTGCACCACACACCATCCTGACTTGGAAATATATTGCCATTCCTTCGCTGTCGTTGGGTCAAAATCCTGGAATTTCCTCCTTAATGATATTGAGAGTCTACCTACAGTACACGGTCTGCAGTAGTTCAAGAAGACAGCTCGCCACCACCACCTTAAGGGCAGCTGGGGACAGGCAATAAATGCTGACCAACCAGCATCGCCCACATCTCTTGAGTGAATAAGAAAGCAATTGTTGCCTCTTAGTTTTGAATGGCAAGGGCAGACGAGATGGTCTAATTGTTACCTTTGAGGTAGAGAGGAAATTTTACTCGTAACCTCCATGGCTTTAGTTGTTTGCTCAGTGACAATGTAGCCTTCCCGGGATCACGCACTTGAGTTCAAACCCCACTGCAGCAGCTTAAGCACAAAATCTTAGCTGACACCCTCAAGTTGTCCTAACCGAGGTGGGCCCTTTCAGATGAACTATTGAGTAACTCTTTGGTGAGTGTAACTAACGCCACGCTACTATTAGAAGAGAGTTCTCATCAAAGTTTCGGTCAAATATTTATCTTTCAGCAAACACCACAAAAATCACAGTGGTGTTTCTAGCTCCTTGTTGAGCAAGAACGAGCTTAGTGATTACATTTCGGAACTATTTCATTGCAAGCAGATCATTTTGGGATCTCCTGAGGATGCGGGAGACTTTATGTAAACACAAGTCTTTATGTCCTATAAGAAATGGCTAGAAGGTGATTGTGTCCATACAGCTGTTAAGCATCATAACTTGAGTTCATTGTCAACCCACTGCCATGAGTACAAATCCATCACCTGGATTAACCCATAATTAAGCACAATTTGGAAGGTTCATTCCACCATACAGTAATGATAGTTGCTATGAGAGTGAGAAAGTAGGTTTCATATGTACTTGCCCCACTAACTCGTTTGTAACCTGTGTAATACTCAATTTGTGAACCAAGTAAGAGCCTATTTAGGCAAAATAGTTCTTAAGTGGATAAAATAAATCTAGAATTGTGAATAGAAATTTACACCAAATTTGTCTTCTCAAGTTCAAAATTTATCCTTGTGATCTCTTTAAAGTAGTGTATGGTAGAAAGGTGAGCGCAATAGTGCTATTTTTGGTATAGACAGGCGAGCACAGGTCAGTCATGCTTGATGTAAATAGAGATGAGCAATAATATTGTGTTTGATAAACTTGATCGTAGCAACCTCATTGTCCTTAACTAAGACCTAATGACCTTTCTTTTCCAGGTATGGCTACCTGCAGTGAAGGCTAAAGGCTTGGAGATTGCTGGCACCTTTTCCCGACGGCAGGGTCACATTTACATGGAAATGAGCTTCACAAACAAGGCTTTACAACACATGGTTGACTTTGCCATTCAGTTCAATAAGAATAGGTACGAATCAAACATCAGAGAGTTATTGTAAAAAAAGTCTATTTTCTTTCCTTCATTAGATTGTTTGGTTGTTTTCCTATTCCATGACTGCCTAGGATGTTTATCTGCTACGATGACCACACTCTTGGCATATTGTTTACAGCATAATTCTTCATACATGGGCGAAAAGATTGATTTTTTTCAGCTGTGTTCCATGTTAGATGTTACTAAGTCAATCCTCACCCGTTGTTCCCATGCACACTTTCCAATAGAGACCACTGTATAGCCACCAAGAATTGGGGATTTGGCAGACCTCTGCTCCCCCTAGTTTGGTGAATTGAACAAAATTGCTGTTTCTGAAATTATGTCATGGGCAAGATCAGCTAACAAGAAACGAGCCTGAAACCAAACCTCATACCTTCTTGCCTCTATTCTACATTAGATGCTATTGCCTACGTTCCAGCCATTTAAGTTAGGAATACTGCATTTGTCATAAACAACTATAGGTAGTTCTTTAATTCACATTGGAATATCTTAAATTTGTAATAATTGGAAAGGCCAGAGGTGATTGAAAAGTGATTATCTTCAGCAGAGTTGAAGTTAAGCAAGAGGAAGTTACAAATATCTGCTTTGCTTCTTGCATACTAATGGTTTCTTAGTTCATTTAATGTGAAATTATAATATATCGTCTTCATGGTACTTGATTGGATGGACTTGGATGACTGTAATTCTGCGCTGAGTTCGCTCACCTTTTCCAGTCCAAGAGCTTTACGATTAATATTCTTAATGTAGTAGAGTTAATGTCCTGGATTTTTTAAAATTCGTTCATGGGATGTGAGTGTTGCTGGCCGGGCCAGCATTTGGTGCCCATGCTTAATTGCCCAGAAGGCAGTTACAAGTCCACCCCATTCCTTGAATCATACAGTACAGAAGAGGCACTTTGGCCCATTGAGACTGTATTGCCAAAAATATACTACTCCCTACACTTGTCCCACTTTCCCACCTTCGCCCTATAGCATTGAATGTATTGACAGTTCAAGTGCTCAGCCAAGTACTTTTTAAAGGTTTGTGAGGTTTTCCTCCTCTACTACGCTCAAAGACAATGAATTCCAGGACCCCAGTGGTATCTGGGGAATTTTTTTTGTATCTAAAATCGACTAAAATTTTCACTTTTATAATTTTACAGAGGATGAAATAAATGGGAAATAAATGGAATTAACATGGAAGCTGAAGAAACAAACATTTCAAAAGTGTATTTTTAGGTTTTTTTGTCATACTGGATAAACTTAATATCTCCATAATATGAAAGTAATTTTCATGGACCATGAAGCCTTACAGTAGGTACATATTCAGTATGCCACTGAAACACCCAGTTACACCTCAGTCAGTAAAGTAGAACATTTTCAAGTGTTTTCGCATTGAAACGATGGATAAAAATACACATTCCTTTTGTAATACCTGTCTGATTGTCGTTCATTGGAACTTAGAAAATAGTGTAACTGAAACTTTTGGATTTCTAGTTTAACTGCAAATTGGGGACTCGAGAAATTGCTGTCACTTTCAGACATGTAATGCTGAACACTGACAGTTTCAATGTCACTACCGCTACAAATTCCAAATCAGTGGAAGCCTGGAATTCAATTCTAACACTTTGCAGTCAGTCTTACTGGAAGTCAAACATGCAGATGTCAGTTGAATCATTTATGTGGAGAGTGATTCAACCTTATCCCTTTCACCTTCCCAGCAGTTAACTTGATTACTGATATTCCCTGTTCTAAGAGCAAAAAACATAGCAACTTCTGCATGATATTTGCTAGTTATCAATGGATTATAAACGATACATTCCAGTCATTTCAGGAATAAAAGGAGAAAAAAATTTAACTTTGCCACTGTAGGTATTTAAGGGTGAATGACACTGTAGCTGTGACTTCAGGAGAGAGGTACAAGTGACGCAGAACACACAATAAGTACAAATATGAACTGGAAGGGGAAGTGGTGGAGAGGAAAGTGAAATTGTCAAAGGATATGAACAGAATTGCTGCTTACATAAAAGGGACCCCAAAAATGTTCTTCTGACATGTTTAAATACAAGGTGCTAAGAGATCTAAAAACAAAATGCTGTGTAGATGCTAGGAATCTGAAATATGAAACAAAGTGCTGGAGAAACTCAGCAGGTCAGGGAGCATCTGTGGAGAAAAAGCAGAGTTATCGTTCTGAGTCTAGTGTATGCATATTAGAGCTCATAGGATTGGAGTAGTGTACTGACATGGATAGAGAACTGGTTAGCAGATAGGAAACAAATAGCAGGAATGAATGAATCTTTACCTGAGTGACTGGCAGTGACTCGTGAAGTACCACAAGGATCAGCGCTTGGACCTCAGCTATTCACAATATATATTAATAATTTAGATGTGAACTGTGAGGAGGATACAGTGTGATTTGGACAAATTGAGTGAGTGGGAAAGATGCATGGCAAATGAAATATAATGTGGTTTAATGTGAAATTATCGACTTTGGTTGCAAGATCAAGAAGGCTGATTATTATCTGAACAGCAGTAGATCAGAAAAGGGGGTGGAGCAGTGAGACGTGAGTGTCCTTGTCCATCAGCCCCTGGTAGTAGCCATGCAGGTACAGCAGGAAGTGAAAAAGGTAAGTGGTATGTTAAATTTCATAGTGAGAAAATTTAAGTACAGGAGCAGGGATATCTTGCTGCAGTTGTATAGTGCCTTGGTGAGACCACACCTGGAATATTGCGTGTAGATTTTGTCTCCTTACCAAAGGAAGGCTACGAAGGGAGTGTAATGAGGGTTTACCAGATTGATTCCTGGGATGGCAGGACATTCTGTATGGAGAGAGGCTGGATCAGTTAGGACCATATTCTCTGGAGTTCAGAGGAATGAGTGGGAGATCTCATAAACATTTAAAATTCTAATAGGACAAAACAGGGTAAATGCAGGAAGGATGTCCCTCAAATTTAGGGAGTCCAGACCAGAGGTTATAATCTAAGGATATGAATAGGACATTTAGGACTGAGATGAGGAGAAAATTCTTCACCCAGAGAGTGGTGAACCTGTGGAATTCGCTGCCACAGAGAGCGGATGAGGCCAAAACAATGTTTTTACCAACAAGTTAGACGTAGTTCTTAGGACTAAAGCGATCAAGAGCATAACAAGGTCCTGAGCTGCATGATTAATAGTGATGATGTTGAATGGCAGCACAGGCTTGTGCCTTACTCCTAAATGCTCCTAAATTCTACATTTCTATGTGTTTCTGTGACTTTTTGGACTGGCCCCAAGACATTATTGCTGTATCTCTCTCCATAGATGCTGCCAGACCTGAGTTTCTCCAGCACTTTGTGTTAAGAAATGTGATAGGTTCTCTTAGAGTAAAGAAGGATAACATATACTTAAAAACTCAAAGCAGGGCTACTGTACTGTGGGAAGCTCTGTCCTCCCTATTTAAGAAAGGATATTAGAGCAGTGAAAACTGTTCGGAAAAGGTTGACTTAACTGATACCTGGAATGACTGGGTTGTTCTATGAAGAAAGATTGGACAGGCTGGGCTTGTTTCCACTGGAGTTTATAAGAATGAGGTGATTTGATTGAAGATCCTGAATGATCTTCCAAGGTAAACATGAAAAGGATGTTTCCTTTTGTTGATGAATCCAGAACCAGCAGCACTATTTAATCATTAGGATTTTTGATTTTAGGCCAGATGAGGGGAAATATTTTCTGAGGGTTATATGTGAAATGTTCAAAATATGTAGTTCCTCCCGCTATCGAGGTTGGATTCAAGTTGATGTCTTTGGAGCATTAGTCCAGGCTTCTGGAATACTGTCAGTGATATTACTGCCATGTGACAGTAATGCTGCAGGTGGTGATGTAATTCAGTATGGAGCAGTGTGAGATGTTCCATTTTGGCAAAAGGGATAGCGAGAGGCAGTATAAACTTAATGGCTCACTTGGAAAATCATGCAGGGACACCCCCTTGACCTGTCTAACCTCCCTGGACCAACCTATCCCCTCCCTAACTCCCCACCTACACTCACCTTTACTGGCTCTATCCCCACTTCTTTGACTGTCTGTCTCCTCTCCACCTATCGTCTCCTCTATCCATTTTCTATCCGCCTCCCCCTCTCTCCCTATTTATTTCAGAACCCCCTTCCCCTCCCCCACTTCTGAAGAAGGGTCTAGACCCAAAACGTCAGCTTCCCTGCTCCTCTGATGCTGCTTGGCCTGCTGTGTTCATCCGGCTCTACACCTTGTAATCTCAGGGACTGAAGGACCTGTGTTCATGTGTGTAAGTCTTTGGAAATAGCAGAACATTTTAAGAGTGTTATCAGCAAAGCAAATGGAATCTTGAACTTTATAAGGCGAGGTATTAAATACATAGCCAGGAAATCTGTTTGAAAGTTATTGAGCCAAGATGTTTCACCATTGAGAGGTTGCAGAGGAGATTTGACACAATGGCTTCAGGTGAGGGATTTGAATTTATAAGGTTGGATTGGAGAAACTGAGCTTGTTCTCCATGGAGAATGAGGGAAGATTTGATTGTGGTGTACAAGAATAAGACATCTTTCAGTAAAGCAGATAAAAAAGAGCTTTGCCATTTGTTTTTGGTACGTGAACCGAGGAAACAGATTGAAGATTTTAGGCAAGAGCTAAAGAGGGAAATGAGGTAGAACTTTTCCTAAGGCAAGTGGTGATAACTTGGAACTCTCTGTCCATGAGAATAGTGGAAGCAGAGACGATGAATGAATACAAAAGAAATTAGTTGACCATTTGCGAGAAATACAAATGCAGGGCTAAAGGAGTAGAGTGGAGAATGGAACTGACTGGATAGGTCTACTGAGATCCAGCATGATTTTATGGGCTAAATGGCCTGCAGTATAGTAATAGCTCTATGACATGATTCACCACTTGGGTTCACATTAGCTGTAAGCAGAGTAGAAATGATGAAGTGCTTGTTTGTGCAGATAGTGCATAAGCTTCCAGCACATGACATAAAAGTATTACATTTATACTTTGCTGAGAGAGGCTGCAAGATGGCTGCTTTGAGAAATAAGCATTGGTTAGTAGGGGATGTTCTTCTGAGACTGACGTTAAGTACTGGAGCACAGCTAAAGGGGACTTTAGATCACATTTGAGGTGCTAAACTTGCCCTTCCAATGTTTGATGTTGACACTAGTGTGCAAAAGGTGGAAATATTCCATTCAGCTGCTTTGGTACTCACTAAACAAGTTCTATTTGAATATGGAAAGATAGAAAAGCGTCCTAAGGGCCAACTGTTTCACGCAGAAGGTAGTGCATGTTTTGTATAACCTGCCAGTGGAGAGGTGATGGAGGCTGGGTACACCTAAACACTTAAAAGGCATCTGGGTGGGTATATGAATATACGGGTCGTGCAGCTCAGAAAGAGACTCTTTGGTCCAACCCTCCATGCCGAACATAATTCCAAACTAAACTAGTCCCACCTGCCTGCTGCTGACCTATATCCCTCCAAACTTTTCCTATTATATAATGATCCAAATATCTTTTAAACGTTGCAATTGAACCTACATCTACCACTTCTTCAGGAAGTTCATTCCACACGTGAATCACCCTCTGTGTAAAAAACAAACAAAAAAAAAAAAATTGCCTCTCATATTTTCTTTAAATCTCTCACCCCTTGCTTTAAAACTGTGCCCCCTAGTCTTGAAATCCCCCACCTTCTGGAAAAGGCGACTACCATTAACATCATTATTTTATAAACTTCTATAACGTTGCCTCTCAACCTCCTACATTCCAGTGAAAAAAGGCCCAGTCTATCCAGCCTTTCTTTATACCTCAAACCTTCCATACCCGGCAACATCCTGGTAAATCTGCTCTGAGCCTTCTCCAGCTTAATAATATCCTTCCTGTAACTGGGCGACCAGAACTGGACACAGTACTCCAGAAGACGCCTGATCAATGTCCTGTGCAACCTCAACTTGGCTTGCCAACTCCTATACTCAAAGGACTGAGTAATGAAGGCAAGTGTGCCACACACCTTTTTAACCATCATGTCTATAAGTGATGCAAACTTCAAAGAATTATGTACCTGCACCCCAGGTCCCTCTGTCTTACAACACCATCCGAGGCCGTACCATTAATTGTATAAGCCGTACCCTTGTTTGTTGTACCAAAATCTATTACAGGTTGAACTCCATCTGCCACTTTTTAGCCTATTGACCCATTTGATCAAGATCCCTTCATAAATCTTAGGAAACATTCTTCATTGTCTACTATACCTCCAATTTTGGTGTCATCTACAAACTTAGCCACCATGTCTTCTTGTATTCTTATCCAAATCATTTATATAAACGACAAACAGAAGAAGACCCAGAACTGATCCCTGCAGAACACCGCTGGTTTCAGGCCTCCAGTCTGTAAAGCAACCCTCCACCACCCCTCTCTGTCTCCTGTCATTAAGCCAATTATGTATCCAATTGGCAAGTTCAAGGAATATGGGCCAAATGCTGACAAATGGAACTACGTTAATTTAGGGTATCTGTTTGACATGGACGAGTTGGACCGAAGGGTCTGTTTCCGTGCCACACATCCCTATGACTATGTTTAATGTGTGTCTTATGAAACTATTTTACCAGCAGGGGTCAGAACCCCTTTTGTTAGGACTCCTAAATGTTTGATTTTGACATGGTGCTGCAGTGTCTGAAGGACGTCCAAATGAAAGGTTGTTTGCCTCCTGGGGTCATCTCTCTTGAAGTGAAGGCCATGCTTCATGCAGCTAGATCATTTCTACCATCCCTCTCAGGCCTTTCTGGGTTTGTTTTACTTTAGTTAAGAGTTTTACAGTGAAACCATTAGAGCTTATCATCAGGTCAAAGATAACACGATTCATATGCCCTGCAGTCCCATGGAGAGCTGCAACTGGAATGCAGATGTGATTGCACAATATAGTGATGCCGATTTTGTGTGCCTGTTTTGCAAGACATCTTCCAGGATGCAGTTAAGTGTGGAAAAGTGACTAATAGTATGTGGAAACATACATCTCATTCAACAGCTCAGATCCCTGCAGGGTATGTAATGTATCTAAACTTATTTTAAAATGCAAAAAATAAGAGGCACGGACTATAGACAATCTATTTCAGTTAGAGTAATTAAATAGGATTTGATTTGAAAACCCCCACTTTATCATTTTGATTAAAGATCTTAGTTTAGCTCATCCGTTTTTGTTTTTTGTTTGACCTGCTGACTGACTTATCGATTTCAATCTATGGACACTGAACAAAAAGCAAAATTTTTCCCAGCAGATTGGTCTGACAAGCTGACATTTGACAGTACCTTGTCCATAGTGTTCTGCCTGACTTCATAGACTCTGTCCTAAGAGTGTTTGTAAATTCACAAGCTGTCCCATTTCTCTTGCAGAAATCTGTCTGTGACTACCACTTGTCACAGACTATTTACATAGCAAAATGCAGTTTGTCACTTAACATTAACTTTATTCCAGGATGTGAGTTCTTTCCTGTGTGGCTGACCACATTTTGAATTGAAGTACCATTTACTGCAAGTCGAGAATCGTCAAAGATTTCAGTTGTGTAGATTTCATTTTAATAGATGTTCAAATAACTATCTGATTAAATGCGCGCAAAAATTGTAATTAACAAAGTGTTCATTTGATCTGAATTTATATTGAAATGCTATTTCTTGCCAACATCAAAATTGGAAAGAAATTAACAATGCTGGAAGTACTGAGCAGTTCTGACAGCATCTGTGGAGGAGAAACAGTTAACATTTCAAGCTCCATAATAGATCACAAACCTGAAATAACTCTGTTTCTGTCTCCACAGATGCTCCCAGACCTGACAAATATCTCCAGCACTTTTTCTCTCTCTTTCAGATTTCCAATGTCTGCAAAGTTTTGCTTTTTGTGTCAAATTTGCTGCTGCTATTATTACAGCAACAATGTTTTTTTTCAAAAAGCAGTTGTTTCCTAACGTGGTTTGTATTTTCATGTTTTCATGCTCTTCCTTGGCGAATAGTACACAATAGTTCACAGGCTGATGGGCTGTGATATAGAACACTTCTTCCATCGCTGTAACCAGCTTTTTATACGAGCCAGCTTGATGCTTGTCCTTAAAGCAATAGTGTTTTATGGATTCCCTCAGCTCATACACTGAACTGGCTTGGGCATTGGGTTTGGTGCTGAATCCCGAATTGCACGCATTCAACTAGAAGCAAGAATCCTGCACATGTCAGAATTTGGAACCAGAGCTCTGCTGTCTCATTTAGACAACTGCCTAGAAAGGTTTGAGCCCTGTATCTTCTGATTCAAACAAAGATGCTACTGTGAAGCTGAGGACTATTTAATTCTAAGCTCTATGCCAGCTAAGTGCTCAGGAATAAAGCTAGCCTGATCTACACTTGAGATTTAGAAAGATGTCAATCTTCAACATGTCAGTGGAGACATTGATGTCCATCTTTGCCTGTCCCTAGATGTCAGCTGAGTGCTTAAGAACTTTGAAATATTTGGTTTCAGGTGCAGTGAGATTCTCATTTAGCATTGTTGCAAAGCAATTTCTACGATTCATCAAAATCACAACTGGGAAGAATCCTATTTGAGCACTGCAGAGTGATTGCTTGATGGAGTTAATCCCACAACAATTCAGATTGCTAGTACAAGGCAAGTAGATCGAGTACAGTGGGAAACTTTGCAAAGTGCTGAGGCAACCATTAAGCTGGGAGTCACTTTTTAAATCTACCTCAACTTCTTTCAAGATGGAAAAGATGGGGCTTACATTTATGATGCCTCTTTCATGCTTTTAAGATGCTCCAAATGCATTATGGTTAGTGAAATGCTTTTGAATAATTGTAATTTTGTGATGTGAGAAGTGTGGCAGCCACTTTGCACTCAGAAGATCTCACAAACTGCAATGTGATAAAGACCAAATAATCTGTGATTTGGTTGAGGAATGACTGTTAACCAGGACACCATAGTGTATACCCTTTCCTTTGTTCAAAGTAATGCTATGAGATCTTTTCTGTTCAAATGAACTGATAGGGCCTTTGGTTTGAAGCGCTGTTCTAAAAGCGGCCCCTCTGTGTGTGCAGTGCTCCCTCAATACTACACTGGATCCAAAATATTCTGATTTTCTCTCCACAGATTCTGCTAGACCTGCTGAGATTTCCCAGCAATCTCTGTTTTTGTTTCTGATTTCCAGCATCCACAATTCTTTCAGTTTTTTGTTTTCGGCTAGGTTATCCTGCTCGTATACCTCGATCAAGGCCTTCTGACTCTGAGAATGCTGCCATTGACCCAAGGTTAAGAAATGTTGAATGTAAATTCTGCTCGCCCCACCTTAAGCATGTAAATTTTTAACTTTTTAGAAGCAGTCTAGCATTAACATGTATCCAACCAAGCATGTGAAGGTTTAACTTGAGATTTTTGAATTATTCTACAACCTAGGAAAGTACACTGTGGCCAATATGTGAATTGATCTCTAGTACTTCATTTTTAACAATGTGACAACTAATTCCTTTTCCTGATTAAAGTGTAACTAGATTTTCACTCTTTCATCACCCTCCATGTAAAGACCAATTGCAGAACTCCTACTTCTGACCTATTTGAGAGCAGTGATCCAATTCCAGGAGTGACCATCAGCCTGTTCTGTTCTCCACGTTTTAGCTGCATGCTGACGCTCTAATAACTGAATGTTGAACACCTTTTTTAAAAAAAAGTCACTTAGTCATCATAACTCAAATAGTGATATCTTTTGTAATAAGTCTTACTTCAGAGCAATGAACTGTACAGTAACAATGATCTATCAAAATGGTTAATACCTCTGTAATGTGTGATTGCAGGTAGAGAGAACTGTTTTCCCTGAGGGAGGCTGTAACTGTCAGCTCGAGCTATTTTAGTTTGGACTTTTAACTATTTTGGCAGTGGCTAACTTATGTCTGGGAGCAGCAGCATTACTCCTCCAATAAAATTTGCTGCAGATTGCTGTTGTATCAGGAGCATAGTAACTTAAGAAATTTATGTGAAATTAATAATTATGACAAGTCCAAATGTGTTAAATCTCTAATGTATGACTAGATCAACTTTGATTTGACTGTATGTTCTCAATATGGCTCTTTTGATTAAGAGGACTTTTTTTCAGCAAAATAAATATTACTGAACAAATTTTGTCTGAGAGTAACTTTGAAGCTAGTCTGTTTCAGTGGAAATCCTTGTTCATGTGTGCATTTGCTGGTTGTTTTATTCGTGAAAATATAGAATAAAGGGCTTTGTCTGTATAGATCAATGGGGGGGGGCCTATACCCATGATTGATTCAAGAAATGAATAGTTGCCCAGACAAGAATATTCCACTTTCAATCCTTCATTTGTTGTGGGGTTAGGTAACTATAATGAGTTTGATGGATCTATTATGAAGACTTGGCAGGAGAACGATCATTAGTTTTGATTAGCCTGATCTAAGCATTGATAAAACTACAATTAGCTTTGGTAAACTTAGTTTAGGATTCGGTAGGAGAGCTGTAATTAGCTTCGATGGGACTAGTTTAGGGAAATGTAAAGTTGATTGGGGTTGCCCACCTGAACACTGTCCAGAAAGCAGTCAAATAACTTTCTATTTCTCCAAGTCTATGATTATATATCAATGATAGCCACTAATTTATGTACCAGAGATTGTCTGTAGCAGAGGATAATCGTGGATCTATTGAGTTTGCTCTTCCAAATCTGCTGGTGGCTTCCTTATTTCTGTTGTTGTCCAAATTGCCCAGTAACTCTTTTGACAACAGGAATTTACCCCTTTTGTTTCAAATAACCTTCCCTCATTTTTTGTCCCAGTAATCTATTGATGAGCATTTATACAAATTGAATAGCACCGTCAAAAACTGTTGTATAAATTTACTTATTTCCTTCATCACCCTTAGCTTTACCTTGTAGCCTCATAATTCTAGAACTCCAAGTTCAGTACTCCATACAGAGAACCCATTGACCTGAAATGTTGACTCTTTTTCTCCATGATTCTGCCTGACCTGCTGAGCATTCCTGGCGTTATCTGCTTTTGTTTCAGTTTTCCACTGTTCAAAATATTCTGCTTTGCCAAGCCTCACCAATGCCAGTTGCAAATTCAAAACTGGTGCCTTTGATGTACGGGTCTCGCTTTTGCTGTGCATTTTGTTTGGTACCTTGGCTCTTTTTCCTAGTGAACAGTGTTGCCTCGTGTCTTACTGTAAAATGTTTATTCCACATTCTCTCATTAACGTAATCTCATGCCTTTATGCTTATTTATACTGAATTTGATCTCCTACCTCTCCATCCTGAGCTAAACTGTCTGGGTTCCTTTCAGATTATGACATGTTGGTCACTGCACCCAACAAAGTAAAGTAATTTACTTTAGACACGTGTCAATATTCTTTACTCTAAATCAATTTTAGAAATGTTAATAATTAATGGGTATAACACTGGTTCCTGTGGCCACCACTGGAAGCTGTTTTCCCTCATACCTCCCTGTTCTATATCACCTTTTGCTGTCTCCCTTCCATTGGGATATTGGTCCAACTTTAAACCATCCCTTCTCTCATACACCCAGTGGATCAACATGTTGTATGGGACATTGTCCAATACTTTTCTGAAATTTAGATTGTTAACAACCACTATTTCCAGATATCAAATTTAAGACGACCATTTCATTCTGAATTAATTCTTGTCCAGCACTGTGTACTTACATGTGCACTTTCAGATAATCCCTTGTGCTATCCTTCACGGGAATATTAACCATGCCCTTGTCAATGGATGCAAGTTTCACAAATCTGTTCTTTTTACTCCCTTTTTATTTGAAGACGTTTTATATACACTACTTCACAAATGATTAGGATGCGATCTTAACCCAATAAGTTTTGTAATGCTTGTGAATGGATTTGTTGTCAATTTGCTAGCTTCAGTCACATCTTTCAGTTGAAATGGTCAGCTTAATTTCCAGAACCTTGTTTACTTAAATGTTTTTAACCTTTCTGAAATAGCTCTTCTTGTGATACTGTGAACTTCTATCATGCTGATTTCTCAGTTCAGCTATCTGTTCTCCCACCATCACTCTCCCAGTTTCAGCAGAGAAAATAGTCTAAACATGATGTAAGAATTTTGCCACTGCCTGTCTTTCATCTTGCAGCCAGTGATAATTAGTACAATTTCCTTACATTGTTCTCATTCTGAATTTCTTCATGACTTGTTTTGTTAAATTGAGCAGAATTCGTTTTGCATTTTCTACCTTTTCATATCAGTTACTATCTTTGTCTTGTTTTTCTCCCCCCTAAAGATTTTTGAAACTCACCACATCCTCTCTCCCTAATGCCTCCTTCCTCCTTTGTTGGCTTCATCTTTCCTTCCCCATGCCCCCTGCCCCGAGATAATCAAATCCTGTAATACACCAATATTTTGTTAAAACCTTCTCTTCCCTTTTAAATAGTTTTTGCCATGTTCTTAGCTTGCACAAAATTTAATTCCCTCAAAAAACTGCTCTCAAAATCCAATTCACTATCCACCTTGATTTCACTTGAACCTTAAAATTAACAAATTTAAAATCACTTGTCCAATACATTCCACTAGTGAAAATTGACCCTACCCATTAGGGGCCGATTCAGTATTGCCCACTTCTGGGGGTTCTTTGGATTGCTTAAAAGACTTTGAAGTATTTTGGTAAGCTCTCTCTACTATGAAATCCTAGTCTGAGTCAAGAAGACCACAAATCTTTTATAGTTGCAAGAAAGACATAATCCATCTCTTCCCTAACCTCAATCAACAATGTATCCAGAATATTACTTTACTCAGTGTCCATCTAGAAATACTCTGCTACCATCTTTTTCTATTCCTGTCCTTCAGCTGCACCCAAAGTTATATTTTGTCTATTTCTTCCTCTTAACTATGTATTCATCTTCTCTCACACATTTAATCACTGTATCAATTCTTGACAAGTAACATAGCACGAAAGGTTTCTGTTGCTATTGAGTATCTCCTTGCCTATTTCACTAATTCATACAATGACTTAGTTTAATCATAGCACAGCATTTGTGCTCCTACCAGACATATAAGTACACCTTGGATTATTCTTTGCCCTCTTTCCTGTATTGGCATGGATATTTGTACTAAAATGGTTTAAACTGCACCTTCTCCTTATCTGCTTTCCTCGATGAAATGCTCCTCAGTTCCTTTATGCCAAATGAACGTGCCTCGTCAGTTTATGTAAAGGCTGTTTTAAATTGTACATCCATCCTTTCTTGCTCGAAGTCATCCCATTGAGCCATTAGTTTGAATCCCCCTCTTCCTTTACTGTTTGTTCAGCATACATTGTTCTGTCTAAACTAACCATCCCTCTAATGTGTCTTGAGACAGACACAATGCCGAGATTAATCCCCTACTAATCTTATTTAATAATCTTTTCCTTCACTTTTGTAGATCCTGAATTTTGTTAATCTACAGTGCTTCTTAAATGAAGTGTGAGCTGTGGCATCTCCCCTTCCCATTGTTGGATCTTATATACCGCTTGGTCAAATCTGAACCTCACTACCAAGAATACTTTTTTTTTCAAGTTGAGGGGTAGTAGGAGAAGAGAGCACACACTGCCTTTACCAGCCAACTGTTGAGAAAACCAAATAATCTAATTTGTTTGGACTGTTTGTTCCCAGTCATCCTTCATTTCATGATTTCCTCTGAATCTACTGATTCAGGAGGCAGATCTAACCTGTAAGGCAAATGGACATTTTCGCTGCATACCATGGCTTTGTGATAGTCGTATAATAAGAACTTAGCCGGGTGTCTTATTTCTGATTAGAAAGAGAGAACTTTCAGAATTCCTCAAAGATTCAATTTAGCTTAACTTCCCATTATAGCCAGTACTGGTTAAGTAGTGGTGTCAAAAGAGGCATGAGAGAGATTTGCAGGTGGGTAGCAGTTCTCCCAGTGTGGTGCTAATTATGTATCCAATCGATTGACAAATGTTGACCTGTTGCCTATTTGATATCTCAGAGGCAAGTGTTAATGATTCCTTAATGGGGGAGGGCTTTTGTCCTCATCCAAACACAATCTAACTATTGAGGTTGAGTTCTCAGGTATGTTCCACCAAATACTGAATATCTCAAACACAAGAGGAAGTTGGGAAAATATGCACCTGTCTTATGAACTTGTGTTTTTTTTCCTAGCTTTGGGGTGATCCCCACAACTCCACTTCCGATTCACACTCCATTGATGCCAAATCAGAGCATTGAGGTCTCCTTACCACTGAATACCATTGGCCCAGTAATGAAAATGGAACCGCTGAATAACCTTCAGGTGAGACTCTTCTGTTTTGATGATTATAGAGGAAGCAGTTTGACTTCTCTCTTTGATATTGTGAACCTTGTAGCCTTGTACTAAGTTTGCAAAAAGTGGAGAGCAGACTATTGAGCACATTGCAGATAGCTGTGTGTAGTCATTTTGATTAATTTATAGCCCTATTTCAAATAAACAGTAAACTATCTCTGGGAATTTCAGTAGTTTGGCCTAGATTCCTGTACGTAGCTGACCTACTGGGGAGGAATATCCAAACTAGGCCTTAATGAGGACTCTATCAGGGAGTGGGACCATCACAAGAGTTAGGTGGAAACTGAAATTTATTAATTTTTAACACAGCTGAAAGAATTGTTGTGTGAATAGAGGAGACGGGCAGGATATTCATGAGTATATCATGAACAAGGGTATGCTGCCATGAATAGTGTAGTTTAGCTTTTGTTATCTCATGCTACTTTCTTTAGGCAGACAAAGCATGGTATGAATTCCGTATATGTTGATACTTGGAAAGAATGGAGAGTATGAGCATCATCTTGGTGTTGGGTGTTTAGTTTGGTACTGATTGTTCAAACATCAGCATTTAGATTACAGAAACTGAAGGAAGTGCAAGTGCTTTGCCTAATCCAGGGTTGTCTAACCCCAGCTTCCATCAGTTTGTAAAAAGTCTTTCCAGATTACATTGTTTATTTTTCCAAACTTTTTTACTTGACTTTTGTCTTTTACGTTGAATCTCAAACCCCATGTTGGGATTGATTTTGACAGAAATGACCAACTGAAGTCTCCTAAATATTTTCTACTTCCTAGAATGCCATTCTTTAAACCCCCTCCCCCCACCACCTTATGCCCTTGACAGCTGGGAATACAATGCTTTACTGAGCAGGGCCATTATATTATTTTAGCATTATCTTGCTTTGCCTCACATGGCAACAAAAGAAGAAAGGAGCGCAGTGCTGAATACAGCTCTGGTTATATCTTACAACTTGGTGAACCATGAATGAAGGCTCAGAGTGCTGTCAAAACAACATGTCAGTCTATGGTTGCTTGGTGCAGCACTAACTTTGAATCTGTCTGGAGCTTTTGTTAAAAATAAAACTAGACTCATGTCCGGACATTTACAAAAAAAATCTGCCAAAGGGTCCCTATTAGAAACACTAAAAAACTTCAGATTTGATCCATGTAATAAACCAGCCTGTATTTTAATCGTTACTGACATAATTTTAGTTTGTTTGTCATGTTTATCATGCTAAAATTAACCTACAGCTTTTGATCTCGAAACGAAGCGAATTGGTGTCACTGTGCAGAATTGTAAATGCAGCTCTGGATACGCTGTGTTTGCTGTAACCTCGGATGGTTAGTATTAGCTCTAGCGAAGGAGCAATTGTTTTCTTTCAACAGCAGCAATTTGTTCTCTTCCATATGTGTCACTCATACATGTGACACAACGGTCTACATAGTTAATAATGTATAGATGTGCCTAAATGCCAGTTTCTGTTGTAAGAGTTTTTCCTGCTATGTTGAGGTACCCTTGTGTTGGACTGTTTGTTATAGTAGGGTTTTAGTTGTAATAAATTTACATAACATGCAAATTAGCAATAAACTATCCAAAAAAGCCATACTTACGGCAGGTAGCCTGAATTTATAACAGACAGTTTGTTTAATAATTGCAGCCACCATTTCAATGTAGAAATGGCGATTGTCCACATCCCAGTGAACAGCAATTTTCCCACCATTCTATTTGATTTAAAGGTCATATTATATTAATAAGCAGCAAAGATATTGAAATACCTATGAATGGCATCCAGCTGGCAATGAGCAGTGGCTGATACATATTGGTGTCAAAAAAAATCCAAGTGTTCATATTTTTGTGATTAGCACTTTCACATGCTAGCAGGTGGAAGGCATTGAATAATGAAATAAATTACCATTGCATGTTCCATCGAAGTCAAAGCAAATGAATATCTCTTCATTAAAAGGCTTGCAAGGAATGAAATCTCTGATTTGCTTGATTTATGTTAATCAGTATAGATTTCCTGCTCCAGAAGTGATTAGTCCCAGCCTGATCTGAATAGATCTGAACTGAAATACTGGGTATTCGGCTCTGTACTCTGCAAACCAGAATGTGCTCTATTCATTTCAGTGGAATGTTGCACAGACATTGACAGACTTGGACAAACAAATACGCAATAACAATGTTTTGGTAATCTGTTATAATTATAGTGGATGAAATGTATTGATTCATGCCTATTACAGACTTCACAGTATGCAAGTAAACAGCTGTTTTATTGACTGAGAACATCGTAAATATACGACAGAGTAAGTTATCTGTTGAAACTTTGCAGATCAACAAATCCTAGAGAAATAAGGGCATTGAGATTTTCTTCAGTTGTTCCTAATGACTTCAGTAGTTCATGAGGCATTTTAGAAAGGTCAGACTTGTTCTGGTGCTATTATAGCTGAATAATAAAAACAAAGTATCTTTCTGAATCGGTTTCTGATACTACCATGAATGACTTCATAGGACGCCAGTATTGGAGCTGAAACCCCTAAGATACTCAAAAGTGCCATTATGCTGAAATTTAATTGACGATTCAGAGAGTGGTTTCCAATTTTAGAAACCAGGTCAGTGTGTTAAACTTTCCCTTTGTTTTACTGATTACTGATGTATGTATTAGCATCAGTTTCTTCTGAATGAATTGTGCAGAATTGCATTGAATGTACAGTAGAGCAGCCCAGCTGTTTGGCCAACTGGTCTCATATCTGAAACAAAAACAAAGTGCTGAAGAAACTTAGCTGCTCTGGCAGCACCTGTGGAGAAAAAGAAAAGAGTTAACATTTCTCTAACAGAGGCTTTGTACAACTTGACCTATACTACAGGAGTTTTTTAGCCTTACCAGCAGAAAAATGAAACATACTAATTGTAATACATGCATTTTACACTGCCCAAATCAAATAGGTGTTATATGACTATTAAAATCATGGCCAAGAATATTAGCCCTGTTTTGAATGACACATAGAAGCGTGGCACAGTTTGGAGCACAGAACCCATGTGCTGTGATAGCAATGTGTTCACCATCCACATGTTGCTGCCATTGTGTTGGAAGTACTAAACAGATGCTGCTTTCATCTGTACCGGCCATGCTGCAAAACTGATATAACTGTTTGATCCCAGTCCTTCACGGTCTCCTCTACACATTGAGTATCTTGGAACAGATTGGAAATTACCTTGGGATCCTTTGCTTTGCATTAGTCAATGCGTCATAAAGCTGTTGTACTACCTATTACTGACTTGTTACACTGCAGAAAACCACTTGAAGAAGGTACAAGTTAAGTCGATCATTGCATGCTTTTAAAGGCATTTAATTAGACATTTCACACACACACCTCCTAACCCCACAACCATTATTTCAACCTGTGTCTACTTATGTTGATGCAGATGAATTCCTACCTAAAGCCATGTCTTCTACACAAGTAACACTTGACAATTTGATCCATGCTTAGCATCCAAAACAATGCAGGAAGCTTGAACGAAATTACCTCTGTTCATTGCTAATGCTGAATATTTTCTTTTGACACAAGACCATAAGCGAAAACCACTCCATGTATCTTTACCAAAAAAGTGGTAGAATGCTGTACTCATAATCAGTAAGATTAATTAAGACAAGCAACATAGATGCATATAAAATGAAGATAAACACAAACAAGGGGAATGGGATATACGGACTAGGTTAGATGAATAGGAATGGGAGCTTGGCAGAATGAATAAAGACAAATTGCCTGTTTCGATGCTGTAGACTGTAGGTAAAAATAAATCTGTATAAAATGCTGGGTGAGCACATCTCTCAGAGGAAAGATGTGACCGAGGGGTGGTAATGACTAAAGCGGAGTTATTATCTAGACTTGTCGAAGTTGAAACCAACAGGAAGCATTAACTAAAAGTTCAAGTGCATTCTTCACTGATATCATCTTGCAGGAGGAACCTAGGAGCAGATTTACAGCCGTGCTATCCATTTGATGGTTATCTCCAGATTTCTGGTTGAGTTTGTAGAAAGCTGCTGCATGCAATATTTAGTCAGCTTCGCTGTTGGGATTAATTAGCAGTACATGACAATGCCTTTAGCAAATCATTCCTGTCAACAGGCTTTTTGGCACCTGCCCCTTCTAAATTGATACTATTTTGTTATATCCCCATGGAGTAGGGAGAATGAAGAACAGTGATAGTCTACATGTAGTTCAGCATCCAGTGCTTAGCAACTACTTGCCTTGGCCTTTTTGCACCACAGGAAACTGATAATTATTACAAATTCCCAAGTTGATCTGTATAATTAGTCATTTTTACTCTTCAAATAATATGTATCACCACACACCCTACTCCCACCTGCCCATCCCAGGCATTATTGTGGCATCATATTTGGGAGTAGGCATTCAAGGTCAGTTTTGTTTTCAGATGAAAATATAATTATTTCAGTGGTGCAGTGCTCGGGCATTTAAATAATGTGAGAGCACGTGTGAATGAGTATTTGTAATACCATGATCATCGTTGCGACATGTACACTCCATACAACCAGGCCATACGCCGACAGTGTGCAGAGGATGCACAACTTTTGAAGAATAAAACAGACCTGCCAAGATAAAATCTTTTTTTCTAAATATTAATTCTCCAGTATTATGAACTAATGTGTTGAAAGCTACCTAACATTTGCACAGTAAATCTCTGCATTAATTTTTAATACACACTTGTCTTGAGCTGTCATTTGTTGGGGAATTGCTTGTAACATGAATAACTTAAAAGGTTTCATTAGAATTTTAATCAAGTTGTATAATAGATTGGGAGATGGTCTTTGTGGTCCTGTGTGCCATATCATAAATGTGGTGCATGGAAGAAATCTTCCCTGACTATTCTTTTTAGAAAGTACAATTTAAAAATGATGTCCCTCTGAGATTTACTGTATAGTTATACCAGCTTCCTCTGGTGTCAGCTGTGGCTCAGTTGCTCATGCTCTTGTTCCTGGATTAAAAGGGTTGGAATTTGGTCCCATTGCATAGACTTGAGCATGGATAGGTATTCTGATGTAGCATGGATAGGTATTCTGATGTA
>JAHRHZ010000095.1:8209555-8255577 GCA_024137785.1 Ginglymostoma cirratum | reverse complement strand
GGATAGGTATTCTGATGTAGCATGGATAGGTATTCTGATGTAGCATGAGAAAACATTGCACTGACACCGAGATATCATTTTTCAAATGAAACAATAAGCTGGCCCTGTCTTCCTCCTCTAATGAACTTAATTGGCATTATTTGAAGAAAGGTAGTGGAATTATACCCAGTATTAATCTCTTAAACAACATCACAAAAAACAATACCAGGATGTTCACATATTGTTGTTTGTGAGACCTTGCTGCATCTAGAATGACTGTCATGATTCTTACATTACTAATACCGACAACACTTTGCTGAGGGGTGACCTAATTGAAGTTTATAAAATCACACGAGGCATGGATAGGGTGAATAGCCAAGGTCTTTTCCCCAGGGTAGGTGAGTCCAAAACTAGAGGGGATAGGTTTAAGGTGAGAGGGACAGAGAGAGCTGAAGGGCAGCTTTTGCAATTAGAGGGTGGTGTGCGTGTGTGTTGGAATGAGCTCCCTGAGGAAGTGGTGGAGGCTGGTACAAATACAACATTTAAAAGGCATCTGCATAGGTACATGAATAGAAAGGGTTTAGAGGGATTTGGGCCAATTGCTGGTAAACAGGACTAGATTAATTTAGGATATCTGGTTAGCATGCAGGAGGAGGACCGAAGGGGTCTGTTTCCATAATGTACATCTCAATGACTCTTTGAAACCACATCATTAACTATTAAGTGCCGTGCGATGGCTCGAGGACGTGAAAAACAGTGTGAATGGAGTTTGCAGTGTGGTTTGCCTTGTCCTTCTCTCTTCTGCCTTTTTTACTACTTCATTTCCATTGTTTTTCTCTTGTATTTTTTGTTCTTGATCCTCATTGCTTATAGTTTAGTCTTGTAACGGTCACAGAAATGGTGCAGGGTAGCTCTTCAGAACATCAAGGGTCCTTAATAATGGTATGCTACTTAGTATTTCAGAAATACGCATACCAATTGAAATGTATTGTAGACTCTTCCATGAACTACATCATTGATTTGTGTTGGTTACAGATGGTTGCATGTGGAAAGCAGCCTGCAAGGAATCAAGCTATAAACTAATTATGGTATTTGAGAATAAACTAGGTTTTTCGTTCCAACTGAGTGATGCAGCGTCATTGAAATCCACTTCGTCTAGGGTTATAAAAATACCTGCAATCTAGTTCTAGAAAGAGAGAAACAAATCTAATTGTATTCATTTTAAATCAGGTTGATTTTACAATGAAGCTGTAACCTTCGTGGCTAAAAGTGTTTGAAGTGGCTTGTTCTTGTGCAGTGTGATTATTTTCCTTGCATTGTGCAACTGAATTTTATTTTTACTCACACATTTGGCTATTAGAGATCATAGAACCCTTACAGGGGAAAGAAGCCATTTTGCCCATTGAGTTTGCACCGACTCTCTGAAGACCATCCCACCCAGACGCAGTACCCCACCCTATTCCCCTTAACCTCACATTTATCATGCTAATCCACCTAGCCTGCGCATCCCTGGACACTTTGGGGCAATTCAACATGGACAGTCCACATAACCTGCGCATCTTTGGACTGTGGGAAGAAACCAGAGCAAACCCACACAGACATGGGAAGTATGTGCAAACTCTGTGCAGACAGTCACCCAAGGTTGGAATCGAACCTGGGTCCCTGACACTATGCCACCTGACCATTAACTATACTGTAAAGCATCCTTAATGATGTGTGAATTTAATAACAAAAACATGAAACAAATTTAGTGTTTTACCAGAGCCTTTGTGACTTCCTCACTGTTTTCCTATCCTGCACCTTTCACTTTATCCTGCAGCATGCAGTAATCACCATTTCAGGGAAATCATGGCCTTGTTTCTTTAAGTGCTTGCAGTCACATTTCAGCTAATAAATGGATGAGTAACATGGAAGATTTTTTTTCATCTTTCACTTGGTTCTTTCTGTCTTGGAGCCATCTTGTATTTATGTAACGTCTTTCACAACAAAATGTTCCAGGGCGCCACTCAGAGGCATAGTCAGAGGCAGCAATGTTAGGTCTTTTTGATGGAGAGGCTCTGGGACCAGAAGCTCTAGTTAGGGTCCTATAGGACAACAAATTTGCAAATAGTCTAGTTTAGTCTGTAACTGGAATGCAGGATTGTGGCAGGCAGTACAGCGTTATGAACGGAAAATAATTGCTTCAGTCTTTCTAATGATTAACTTAAGGAAATTCCAGCTCATCCAGCAGTGGGTGTGAAATCAGCAACATACCAGGACAGGGAAAGTAGGAGGACCCAAAGGGCGGCACGGTGGCTCAGTGGTTAACGCTACTGCCTCATAGCACCAGGGACCCAGGTTCGATTCCAGCCTTGGGCGACTGTTTGTGTGGAGTTTGCACATTTTCCCGAATGCATGGGTTTCCAGCAGGTCCCCTGGTTTTCTCCCACAGCTCGAGAGATGGGCAGGCTAGGTCGATTGGCCATGCTAAATTGCCTGTAGTGTTCAGGGGTGTGCAAATTAGGTGGATTAACCATGGGAAATGCAGGGTTACAAGGATGGGGTGGGTCTGGGTGGGATACTTATCGGACGGTCAGTATGGACTTGATGGGCCGAATAGCCTGCTTTCACACTGAAAGGATTCTATGCAGTGAGGTGTACAGTTGCATGCTGACTTGGTCAGCATATACGTGGAATTTGATCCAGTGTCTTTAGACATTATAGATGCAGCGTGTAGCCATTTCTGGAGAGGCTCAAACTACAATATGGTTCAGAATGCATCCAGGCAAGGGCCATCCTAAAAGTAGGACATCAGAGAGAGAGGCCTTTGAAGAGAATAGTATCGTGACCCATGAGACATACTGATACTTTAAGCAAACAAAATGTGCTTTAACTACGTTCAGAAAGGATGCAAGAAAGTTTCAAGCATGGAGCAACGGATAATATGGGAATCAATTTGCGAAACAAGAGTCCAGTGTCTGAGAGCATACAACCACTGGTGTAATGGTCCAGTATCTCTATATATAATTATTGTTGATTTAAAATTACCTTGTGCACTTTAATTTTTAGTTGGTGTGAAGGACAAGAATACAGAAATGTTTTCCCTGACGTTAAATCATCGCAAGACGCTTTAGTCAGTTCAGTGCTTTTAAAATATAGTTACTGTTATAACACAGGCAATGGGGCAACCAGTTTACACATGGCAAACTCCCACAAACAGCGATATAACAATGACCTGTTTTTAGATGTTGTTTGAGAAATAGATGTTGATCCCTGCAAGAGGAGAATGTTCCTGCTCTTCAAACAAATTAGTGTAATTGTATTTTTTCATTCTGATGGATGTGATTACATAAGCTCAGCCACAGAAGTGGAGCAGAGACGTAAATTCCCTTAAAAGCCAGATTGCAGAACTGCTGAAAGATTATTTGATGGATAAAGAATGAACAATCTGCTCTGAGGGATGATGTTATTTTTGGATGTAGCTCTCAAATGTTACCTTCTCTTAATAAAGAGCAGTGTTGGTGTCACAGTTAAAAGCATTGAATGTCAGTTGAAAATTAACAGACCTTTGGTTAAATCTGAGTACCGTAATTCACCATGAATTTTGACTGTTTTATTAATGTGTACATTCTTTCCAGTGGGGCTTAACCCAGTTTTATTGTTATTTCAGGTTGCTGTGAAAAACAACATTGACGTCTTCTATTTCAGCTGTCTGATTCCACTGAATGTGCTGTTTGTGGAGGATGGGAAAATGGGTAAGTGCTGGCAGTAACTATGCGTTTAGAGACATTAAATTGTCAGCTTTCTTTACTGTGCTGAAAGGTGCAGATATTTTCAATTGCTGTTTGTTTGGAAAGATATGTATATATTCCAGAGAATTTAGAGCACAAAAACAGGCCATTCAGGCCAACTGGTTTATGCCATTAGGTTCGCTGTATATAAGCTTCTTCCCATCTTAGTTCATTAAATCCTACCAGCATATAATTCTGTTTGACAACAGAAATTTTCAACCATCCTTCTGGCTTTGTGCCTTTTTTGCTGTTCTTTACTGGTTGTCTCCGTTAATCAGTATGACAGCAGTCTCCACTGTCTAACCAGGCTGGTAAAGAATTTAAATTTCATTTTAAATTTAATGAATTTAATTTAAACCATTGTTCCACATTCTATTACAAGGCACTCTCTGCTGAATATGTGATTTGGTATAGGTCCCTTATTTAATTGACTTGGGTCAACAAAGACACCACTGAGAGGCACATTCAATAAGGAAGGAATAGCTCCTCAGCTACCAATTATTATTCCACTGTTGAAAAAAATTGCTGAATTAGTCAATCTGATGAAGGTGATTTTAGTTTTATCAGGACACAGCAGTTCACTGGTGTTAAAAGGGTGCCATCTGTTCTCCAGTGGTTACCGGATGAACATTTTGTTCCTAGCACTGCTTTTTTGGTAGCGCACTCATCTCTAGGTCAGCAGGTTGTGGGTTTTAACCTTACTCAGGGATTTGAACACAGTGTAGGCTGACAGGCCAGGGTTGTACTGAAGTAGAGCAGCGTTTTCAGAGGTGCCATCCATTCGAAAAGCGTTAACCTAGTGCCTTTCTCCCTATTATGATGATGATCGTTGTTCATGTTTATCAAAACCGATGTGTACAGGATGACTGCCATGTTGAGGCATTTGACAGAGGCATCATTCGGCATGAATCCACATCTTTTCCAAATGCAGCTCGAGAGATTACTTTGAGAAGTGCACGCCCCCTGTGTTATACTGAACCTGCCAATCTGACTGTTCCAGGTTTGATCCCTTTTGTACTGTCAAATGAAGTTGCCCAGGGAGATGCGGCTGAAATAAGCAACAGGTTTGGGTTGGGAAATCAACGAATGTTCAGGAGCTATATTCAATGATCGTCCATGTGTTAATGTAAAACATTCCCTCAAGCAATGCAGCTTAACGTAGAGCCTTTGATAGAATCACAGAGATGTACAGCTCGGAAATAGACCCTTTCATCCAACCGGATATAAATTAATCTAGCCCCTTTGCCAGCATTTGGCCATATCCTCTAAACTCTTCCTATTCGTGTACCAGATGCCTTTTAAATGTTGTAATTGTACCCATCTCCTCCACTTCCTCTGGCAGCTGACTCTATTCATGGAATATCCTCTGAGTGAAAAAGTTGCCTCTTTTATATCTTTTCCCTCTCACCTTAAACCTAGTTTTGGACTCCCCTACCCTAGGAAAATAACTTTGGCAGTTCATCCCTCATGATTTTATAAACTTCTATAAGGCCACCCCCTCACCCTCCGACACACCGGGGAGAATAGCCCCAGCCCATTCAGCCTCCCCCAGTTGCTCAAACCCTCCAACCCCGGCAACACCCTTGTAAATCTTTACTGCACACTTTCAGGTTTAACAACATCTTTCCTGCAATAGGTTATGGAATTTTAAAAATGTGTAGAACAGCTAAGCTCAGTGACTAAGTTTTAATTTCACAGATGATATTGTCTTCTGTTCCCTATCCTAATTGCTTTTGAGAATTCGATGCTGAACCACCTTCTTTAATCATATAGTCCAAGTGGTATAGATCCAGACACAGTGCTGTTAGGAAGGGAATTCCAAGTTCTTGACTTACATCGTTTCTAAAGCTTTACTTTGAGGTCTGTAACCATGACACAAGATGCTGCTGAGTTTCTTCGGACCTGTAACAGTTATGGCCTCAGTCTTCTTCCAATGTGCTCAAAATCATTAGAGTGCTTACTTAGCAGTTTGTTTAACAAGAAAGCATACAGCTGCAGCTTAGTTAATTTGAAAAATTCTGTCCAAAGAACAGTGGTCAACTCACTTAGTATCCGTTGTACGATTTTTCTTTAATAGTTCACAAAATATTGTGGAAAATTGGTTTGAAGGAAATGAAGTCCAGCCATCTGAAGCAAGGTGGACAAATATCAAGAGAAATACAGCTATTTGCTCTCAATACTTTCACGATTAAAGTCACCTCATTGGTAGGGGTTTCTCATGCTAGCGCAATCGTTGGCAGTATTAAAAATGGCAAGCATGAGAATAAGCATGTCATTTGTTTAACCTTCTCATATAGTCTAACTCTCCCATTACAACTTCTTAACTGCATTTCAAGCAGTGTTGTTTTCTCAACCTCTAATAGCGAGGTCTATTTGTACATTGGTATGAAATTTCCCAACATAATTAGTGTCTGTACTTTGTAGGCATACATTGTGCCATGCCTTTAATGCATCAAAATGCAGTATTGCTATCCCAATCCTGCTGGGCAAAAATTTCATTGGCTTAAATGACGACCAATTAAGTATATGATAGGCTAAATATGAATGAATAGGAAGTTGTTGCTGACGTTTGTCCTCCTCCGAAAGGAACATTGCCAAAGCTGTCATTGGAGTCCAAACAGCAACTGGAACATGTGGGAAAATAAAAGTACATGCATGTGCACCATCTGTCCCAGTCTACCATTTCCAAAGTAGCGAGAGCCCACCAAATAAATTAAAATCAATAGATTTTTTTTTAAATACAATTACGTACAATTTTGTGAAGTTAGTCTGAGGTGAAGTTTGCACACAGCTTAAAATTCAAAAGTTTGTTGTATAAGTTGTACTTGGAACATGGACATTGGAGCAGAAGTAGGCTATTCACCCCATCAGGTCTGCTCTGCCATTCAGTGATATTATGCTGATCTGATAATCTTCGACTACTTTGGTGCCTTTTCCTCATTTCCATTGATTCTGTTATTATTTAACTCCGCTTTGAAACACCTGACAAAATCCTTTAAGAACGGTTTCAGAACATAATGCCTATTCTTGCTATTGAGAGCTGTTGTGCAGATTTATAACTTCATAGAAAACATTTTTTGAGAGAAGCAAACTCCTCCTTTAGGAGTTTAAGTCTCTGTTTGGAGAATCTTTTTGGAGTTTCGGTTGTCCTGTAGAGTTTTACAGTGTTGAAAGCAGCGCGGCAATAGCCTGGGTCAGGTTGTGCATGGTCTTGAATTAAACAACTGCTGTATTTATTTCCTTTATTCTTTCATGGGATATGAGTGTTACTGAATAAGTTGGCAATTGTTACCCACCGTTAATTGTGCTTGCATTGAGTGGCTTGCTCAGCCGTTTCAGAGGGCAGTTAAGAGTCATAGGGTCATGCAGCATGGAAACAGACCCTTTGGTCAAACCAGTCTGTGCCAATCATAATCCCAAACTAAAGTAGTCTCACCTGCCTGTGCTTAGCCCATATCCTACCAAACATTTCTTTTTCAAGTATTTATGATCACGGTGGGTGTGGAGTTAGATCTCAGCCAGACCAGATAAGGACAGCAGATTTTTCCTTCCCCATAGGACGTTGGTGATTGAGATGAGTTGCCATTAAACTCTCTTTTAACTTACACATTTTATTAATTGAATTCAAATCCCACCAACTGCCCTGGTGTGGTAGGAGCCTTTGCCCCCAAGCACCTGTCTCAGACCTCTGTTTTATTATTCTAATGATAACTGTACACAGCCATTTCCCTTGGGTGCCGCTTTAGCTGCTTTCTTTGAGGTTATGCTTGTCTTCTGAGCTTGTCTGTTACTTTAGATCACTCCTGAACTCTCTTCCTAGTTTGCCCATAAATACAGGCCAGCCATTCACCTCTGCCCCACCATGGAGATGTTTGGTTTGAATTGAATTGAATTAGGTTTGATGTCACACGTACTCACATGAGTACAGTGAAAAGTTTACAAGTCGCCATTTACGGTGCCATCTTGGGTACAAGAGTACCTTAGCGCAGAATCATAGATACAAAGCAGAAAAACAAAGAAACGTGGTTAATAGTTCAACCTCCAATCTTTCTGAAGAAGGGTCTAGGCCCGAAACATCAGCCTTCCTGCTCCTCTGATGCTGCTTGGCCTGCTGTGTTCATCCAGCTGTACACCTTGTTATCTCTAATAGTTCAACCATACAGTCCATAAGTGTCTGGCCATGCTGGGCTAGACCTCGTTCCACCCCCCACCCACCCCCCACCACTGCTGCTACCCAGGCTGCCTGTCCTCACTGCTGGCCAGCCCCGGCTGCCTTCTCCTGCTCTCATCCCAACTGCTACCAAACCCCAGGACTAATTGATTCACACTAATTATAAACTCTGCAAGGCCCAATTTCCACTCGTGTATACCAAACCTTAGGACCCTGTCAATGCCCCTACATTCCTTGGATGGTCCGGACCCGTGACCGTACTTGGATGCTGTAAAGCAGCACTACTTTAGATTTCTCACTCCAACTTCTTTTATTTTTCATTTAGCAAATGATTTGGCCACTGTTTCCACCAGTGCATTGAAGGCCAAAGATTGCTCAACTCCTCCCAGACAGAAGCACTCTGTTCTTCTGCTGTTGGTGCCTCTCATATACATAGCCTGAGGCTAAAATTCTATTTTTCTGAGTGTCCGGTTTCCTGCCAAAGTCCAAAGATGTACATGTTAGGTGGATTCACTGTGCTAAATTATCCATCATATGCAAGCTGGGTGGATTAGCCATGGCAAATGTGTTGGCATATTGATTGACATGCATGTACCTTCCCAGCAACCACACAGCTCAGAAGGAATGTTTCAGAATAACCGACTCCTGCCCCCAGTTTGTATGTTCATTTCTAACATTTATTGAAATAAAACGTAGTTAGATTGAGAATTTTGCCATCAGGGTCCAAAGAATCTAGTTTCATACAAATTGCAATCCACTTGTTAGAAGGAAAAAGATATTTATCATTTAATTAACAAACAACTGTTGCAGTTTATCCTGGTCATTTTTAAAGAGGCAACAAATTAATAACTATGTGGGTTTTAGTTTGACAAAAAGAAATGGCCTGATAAATTTGGAAATAAGCTACTGTAAGTAATATCAAACTATCAAGTGCTCTGCTTAGCGTCTGTTGGCTAAGAGACTAGAATCTCTAAGGCTGTTAGTGGTAGTGCCCTGAGCTTTGTCCCAGAAAGACTGGATTCAAGTCCCACCTCCGGATAAGGCAGCCACAGAGTTTCATTTTTTTTAAAAATTAGACCTTTTCCGTGCTCCTGTTCCATCAGTATAAAAATTATCATAAATCTACAAAGGAACTCCACTGCAAAATTTAAAGTAATCAGGTCGTTATTTTAAGACATGCTTGACATTAAAAAAACTTGCCTTTAAATTTCTGTTTTCTAAGTATTAAAATATGTTGTGCATGTATTGGTGATTGGCATAGTTTTCTGCTTTTATGGGAATAAAAGGTCGAAAGTTGACATCTTTGATATGCAAATCGTGTTAACTTTAATAGCATCCGATGTTTTCAAATCCACACTGGTCCCATTAGTACTGCTTTCTCCTTTAAATGGCATGCTGCAAAAAGATTGTATTTTTATACAAATCAGAATTTTTAAGTGTGTCAGTTGCTTTAATAATTCAGATGTGTACTAGTTCTTAATGTTTTTAAAAATTTATCATCCAACTCAAGAACTGATTTATGGGCAAGGAATATTAAGCCTCAAACTTTTAGCTTCAATAAATGATGGGCTTCTTTTGATGGTGAAATGCTCTGGCTCCCTGTTCAAAGTGTAGTACAAATAATCTCACAAGTTCTTCTCGTGCACTGATGTGAAGCGCGCAGCAGTCTGAATTAGCTCACGCAATCTGTCCCCGCCACAGCATGCAGACAGTAAATCCTTTTCTCACTGCAGGAAGGGAAATGCAATGAGTTTTGGTTTTTCAGCTATTGACAAAACAAAGATTCTGAAAATCAACGCGTAGACGCATTACCTTATTGAAAGAAGTAACAAAACATAATTCAGTAAGTTTGCCACTCAAACTAACCAGTAAGTATTATTCAGACACTATCATAAATTTATACGAACAAGCTATTATGTTTTTGAATGTAACAACCTGAATGATCTTGGGCAGATGTTGTGTTCAGACTGACTCTCAAAGCATTCATTCAAATTGACTCCAACTCCACTGGTGCTTCTGGCCTCTTGTCGCTGTTGGAATCTCCAAATCGTGAAAAACTTCCTGTAGTTTCTCCGCAGATACGTGTTATTTACTCCTGAACTGCTACTCGCCATGCATATGCTTCAGATTCCTATTCTTTTGAAAACTGATCCCCAATATCTCAGTCTTTAGGCTTCTCAGCTGAGTTTTCCCTCCTCTTATCATTGATTTGCTTCACAGCCTTCCTTACAGTCCATTGGTTCTCAAACCTCCTGCCAATGGGAACAGTTTCTCTCAAACTACTCTGTCCGGATCCCTCATGATTTTGTAATGCCTCTTTTAATTTGCATGTGTGTTTCTGCCAGCTTTATAATTCCTGCTGTAAGTAGTGGACAAGTTGTAGATTATCTACCTGTTTATGATGTTTCCTAGCTTGGGAAGTTTTTTTTCCAGAAAGCGTTAACACTCAAATTGACTGTTCCGAGGTAATCTGCCACTCATTCTGTGCAGATTTCATCCTAGTGAGTCGTTCTAGACTGAGCACTTGCTATTTTCTCAAAATCAATGGATACCAAAAGAAGTAAAATCTAACTTTTGAGCAGCCCATCAGAATTTTAGTCACACGCTTATAGTTATAATTCATTTGGACTTTGCTTTTGTGCTTTTCGGGGAAATTAGCGTCAGTGAAAATTGTAAGGGGAACTCTGCAATAGTGCTTTTTTTCATACAAAAGTCAAAAGCAATGTTCCTGAACTTTGAATGATGGCTGAGCTAAAAATTATGGGTCTGTTTTTACACTATGGCAGCTGAATAGACTGCTAGGATTTAACATTCATTTAGATTTCTTGCGCTAGCCAATTTCCAGTGTGCAATTCAATAAGAGCTGGCAATTTTCCTTTTGCAAATCCATGTTTTGCTCAGGATAGTGAATCAAAACCGTGTTTTTCAATGGGCAAATGGCCTCCTCTCTCATCCATGATTCTATATTTTGGAATACAGTTTAATCTTTAACTGTAATAATGTCAAGTTTTGTATTTAAGTTTTCCATTCCTTTTTCTTTCTTGAGGCTCCTTAGCACCTTCCAAACCTGTAATCACTACCATCTAGAAGGGCAAGGGCGGCAGATACCCCTACAAACCAATTGCCATCTTGACTTGGAAATATATCACCGTCCTTCAGGTCACTTGGTCAAAATTCTGAAATGCCCTTCCCACAGCATTGGACTGCAGCTTTTCAAGAAGGCGGTTCACAACGAGGGAATGAGCACTAAATGATGGCCTAGCCAGTGAAGCCCATGTCCCATGAGTGAATCAAAAATGTAAATGTATTCAAACAACACAATGTTAACAAGACTTCCTGTCTCCAACAGAAAATTTCTGTCTTCAATAATGTCATCCCTTAATAACCAAGTCCACCATTGAGGGCCTTGTTCAGCTGAGCTGTTAGCAGGATCCTGAAACCAGCCATATTGAGGATAACGTCTAGGTTTAGCTACACAATTTCCCCTGTTCCAGTGACATGATGTGCGGTAACACAGAGCTGTTTTCTCGAACTTAGCAGTTTAGTGGTAAAATTACTTTAAAGTTCTGTGCTTCTGTTTTCTAATAAAGATCTTATCCCTGGGGAATCTCCCTTTTAAACGTGAAATGTTTTTATTTAAACAGTGTGTGAGCATCTGCTCCGATGACACTTAAGTATTTAATATTAGAAAGTAACCAACTCTACTTCAGCTCTATTTTAAGATGACAACCTTCCCTGCTTAATGTGCTGTAATTATGACTTTGAAAAGGAAGCTATAGTTCTTGGTTAGCTGTCATATCTTCTCTTGGTGCACTGTTGCATTCTTGTGAATTACCATATTATCTTCTAATTCCTTATACAGGCTATCTGTAAACACCAATGTAGCATTTTTACACAAGTGTTCATTATCATTTGTAGCCTCTGTAATTGTTCCTTATTCATATACACTGGGCCAGTATTTATTCAGAAAGGTCAGATTACCTTTTATAATGAACATGTTTCCCATGTTTCTTGCCGAGATGGTTAGGTTGTGTTGATTAAAAGTGGCAAGAATTGAATTGGCTCCTTTTAATCAGCTTGAGGCTTCCAATTATGTCTGGAAGATGCTGATTAAAACATTGAGAAATTCTGAACAATAACAAAAACTTTTCTGATTCATTCTGTAAACAGGCAGAATCCTATTTGTGACTCAGGTAGGATTACTTTGAATCTGCTGTGGACATCTTGGCAATAATAGCTGTTTACAAAAATATGAGGCCTTAGTCCCCAAACCAATTTGTTTGCTTGTTTTCTTTAATCCACCTGCTGGCTGTGCATAATTATACAAATTAATTTGTCAGTTGAAGTACAAAAATTATGTTTTCATAATCCTTTTTACTTTATACATTTATGATCAATCTTTCTTTAGCAGTTTCCTACCTTAGTCCTTTTCTTAAAGGCTTTGACTCCGTGTATTGTTGCCAGGTATTCTTCGGTATGTCACCCATTTAACCATTCTATGTTTAAGATTAAATGCTATATTGTGATAGACAATTTTACTGTAATGGCATCGTAGATGAGCTGATCTATCTGTCACCCAGTTTGCACATTTTCTAAATCCCGAGTTAATGATCTGGAGTAGGAGTCCTCCTGAAAGTTCCTTTTCTTATTCCAAGGATATTGATGCCAGCTGTGCCATCCAAGTTCAAACAGTGTAATAGGATCTTTTGTGACCACCTGAGACAGCAGATGTGGCCTTGATTGAAAGTTTGTTCTAAAATACGTGCTGCTCTTCCTTTATTCATAAGGGTTCTGAATGGAAGAGTACCAGTCTGAATTGTGCTGAGTTCTTTGGAGTTGGTGTTGCAACCCATGAACGGTTGGCATAGAGAAAAAGGGAGTATTCCCATTGGGTTAAGGCCAGGTCTGTAAAATATCTATAAAAATGGGGAACCACTTGGTTGTTTTGTCTCCCCTTACCTACACTCCATATTTTGTAGACTGATCAATTTGCCTCCTAAAGCTCCCTACAAAGGGTGGTAATATTTAGGAATAGTTTCGGGGCTATACATCAGCTTACTTGTTGCTGAGGTTTCTTGAGCATGCAAAAAAAATCAAGATCTTGTCTTTTACAGCACATAACTTGCTGTTCGTCCTATGTATAAAGATTGGCATTGAGGTCATTGCTCTTGAGTTCACTCCATCACTCCCTGGGCCCTATTCCAAGGAGTGGATAACATTTTGTTTTTGCCTTTTAATGAATTTCAGAAAGAACCTATTCAATACTGTGGGTCCCTATCAAACACAATGCAGATTATAATTTGGGGCCCACAAGCATAATACTAAATCCTTGTTATATTTCACATGAACACCTTCCAAACCCACAACCGCAACCATCTAGAAGGTAAAGAGCTGCAGATACGTGGGAACACCACCACCTTCTAAGTTCCCCTCCATCCTGACTTGGAAGTATATCCCCATTCCTGCATTGCCACTGGGTCAAATTCCTGGCATTCTTTCCTTAAGGGGCATTGTGGGTCAGCCCACAACACATGGACTATAGAGGTTCAAGAAGGCTGCTCACCACCACCTACTCAAGAGCAAACAGGGATGGGCAACAAATGCTGGCCAGTTGGCAAAGCCCACAAATAAATTTTAAAAGATGGTTTTGAAAATAGATGAATGGCATGCTGGTCCAGCAGCCGTTGCTTTACTGAGGCTTCCTGGAATCGAAGGACGTTTACGTCCACCCATACTGTGCCCAACTAGGATTGAGATGCATTTGGTAGTAATAATGGATTTTCCAATTGCAAAACTTTCCAAAGCTCATTTCGCTGCTCTTTGGTATATTTAATTGTTTACAGTCTGCCTCGCTTTCCATAACTGTGCAACCCTTCAATTGTGGTTTTTTTTTTGTCCAGAAGGAAACTATTCTGCTACTTTTCAATAATCCTTAATCAAGATGTTAAATTTATACCCTTAACATTCAACATTTATGAATAATTGTTATTAGATGACGTCTAGTCAGAATTAAGTGTGAGATTCGGAAGTTGGGATACCCAAAGAATTAGCAGTACTTTAGCATTTATAAATAAAAACATTGGCTGGAAATCTGAAATGAAAGCTGAAAATTCCAAATATGTCAGTGAAAACGATGTGAGCCATTATTAAAGTTTAAATTTTGTCATAGCCTTTCCCCTCAGATGTTGATGACTTTTGTGACCTATTTTCTGCTACTAAAGTATCTGAGGTGGAGGAGAAGTAGCCTTTTATTAGCAACTTTGCTGTTTGTTCCCACAACTTGGTTATATGCATGACAGTTCAGGACGACTTAACATCCTTGAGGTTACCATTGACCTGAAATTTAACTGAACCAGCTGTATAAATATTGTGGCTACAGGAGCAAGTTAGAGACTTGCTATTGTTTAAAAAGCAACTCACTTTTATTTATTTGTGGGATGAGAGCATCACTGGCCGGGCCAGCATTTGTAGGCCGTTTTTAATTACTCTTGAGAAGAAATGTTCTGGCTACTCATTTCCAAACAATGGGGATTCAGGAGAGGGAAGCGGCAAGTGGATGGTATAGAGGGAGTGAGGACTGGTGAGAGAGAGAGAGAATCAAAGGGAGCAGGAGAGTTTGCAAATTGGCAACTAGAGGATGAACTAGGGAGCAGGATGGGGCTGGGGTCAAACGGGTCCCATGTCCCTGTCTTAAACGAGCATGAAAAGACTTGAATATTGAACTCATGGTGCCAAATGAGAACTCAAGTCCCATTAACTGACCAGGATTAAAGGGCAATAAATTAAAACATGGCACTATTAAAAAGGAATTGGTGAAGCTGCGCCACATGAACTGCAGCAATTCAAGAAGTGGCTCACCACCACTTTCTCGTGGGCACCTAGGGAAGGACTCTAACATTGTCAGCCACACATCCCATGAGAAAGTTAAAAACAAAATTTCAAAAATAATTTGCTTCCAAGAACTGACTCCCATCGTAAGGTTTTTGCAGAAGGGAAGACTAACAATGATTCATGTAACTCAAAATGTTTAAGGGAATTAGCATGTTTTAGATTTTAAAGCACATAAAAGCTTTTCAAACCTCAGTGTTTGTTTTCTTAAAAAACGAGTTTGCAAGAAGCAGATTTTTCAGGAAGCTTCCTGAATTAGTACTTTGAGCTTCAGAAATTACACTCCAAATCTATTCTGTAAAATGGTTTCTGTGGATCAATCACTTTGGGTAAAGCCTTTACCCCTTACAATGACTGAATAACAATGAGCAATTTATGTCTACTGTTGAACTGCCACAGGTCTTTTATTGTGGTAGAGATCTCTAAGTATCAAACTTAGTTTAGCTTCACACTATGCAACTGAACACTTTTAATCCCATTTAAGGGCTGGTAAACTCAAGAGCAGAATATTTCCGTAGCTTCATAATGTATCCATAGATGACATCTGAGGGGTGACATTTACCTACTTTATTAGACAACTAATGCACCATAGTTAGAAGGATTTTGCAGCCCAGCCATACCTAATGTGCCCTGAGCAGTTAACCTTAATATTGGTCTCATCAAATCTCCCGACATTTCACTGATTATTGATGCTTCCATGACCAGTCATCGTTGAGAATGTCTGTTTCTCTCACTCACCAGCTCAATATCAGTGTTCATTTGAGTGCGACATAACAATTGGTTCTCAAACAAATCTTCCTGAGCAAAGAAATATGATATAGAACAAAGTCATATTTCATGTCTTTATCAATTCCCACTTCTACTCAGAATCACAGTGTGTTTGGGGCGCAGAAAGAAACCTTTCAGCTTGTTGTGCCTTGCGGGCTCTCTGAAGGAGCAATTCACCTGGTACATTCCCCCGACTTCTCCCTGTAGCCTTGCACATTGCTCCTTTTTAGCTAACAGTTCCCTTTCAAATGCTTCGATTGAACCTGCCTCCACTGCATTAGGGATCAGAACAATTGGCTGTGTAAAAAGCTTTTTCTTGCTTTTGCCAATTGTCCTAATTCTATGCATTCTTGTTAATTTTGCCAATGGAAATACCTTTCCTTAACTGCTCACTTCAGATCCCTCCTAAATCTCCAACAAGTTTCCTCTCGATCTCCTCTTCTGCAAGGAAAACAGTGCCAACTTGTCCACTAAGTCTGAATGATTGAAGTTCCTCATCCCTGGAAACATCATGCAAATCTTTTCTGCACTCTCCCCGATGTCTTCATAACCTTCTGAAAATACAGTGCCCCAAACTAAAGACACAACTCCAGCTGAGGTTGAACCTTCGTTCTGTACAAGTTGATTCACTCACCTTGCTGGGATGTATGAAATGTAGTTGAAGAGGAAATTTTGTTGACCATTCCGCAATAACAAATTAAAGTGTTGTAATGATCTATCATTCAAAGATACCTGCCATGTGGAAATTGGTTTTCAAACAATCTGTAATAAGCTCTGATTAGCGTCAGTGCCCATTTAGGTTGGCTGTTATTTGTGTGCTTTCTCAGTTTTTTTTAATCGCTTGAGTGATTGCTGATATTATAGAAACTAGGAGCGGGCAGTGGTGATGTCCCGACCTCTGAACCAGAAGGCCTGGGTTCACGTCCCACCAACTGAAGTGGTGTGTCATGACACTTCTGAAAAGATTGATTAAAAATATCCAGAAACCAGGAGCAATTTAATCATTAGAAATGATGTTTCACATGCTTCTGCGGTTGTCATTTTTAATTGTGTTAATTTAGTTCCCTCATTCATCAAGCTTAATGACCTTTCAAGATGTAGATTCTAAAGGTTATGCCTGTCCACAAGGTTTAACATAAAAATACTTCAGAGATGTGCTTCTAATTAAATCTGGTTGTTTAATGCTTCAAAGAAGAAGAATTGAAACAAGGTTTAGTTTTAATTTAGGAATAGAAGTGAGTTCCATAGGAGTATTGTATACCACATTATTGTTCTTTTCTGACGTGGATCTGCATGAACAAAACTTGCTTAACAAGCAGATCCTCAAACATGAAAGATAAGAAATTCACTAATTTTTGGAGTATCTTGCTTGATTTCTTTGTGGATGACATTGTACAGCAAAAGAAAAGCCAACATAAAGAGTTGATGAAGAGTCGTCTAGATTTGAAATGTTAGCTTGTTCTCTCTCCACAGATGCTGCCTGACCCGCTATGGTTTCCAGCATGTTTCCACTCAAAAGCCAGCGTTGATTTCTCTGTCCAACCTCATCAGAATGCCATGTGTGCAAAAATAGTTGACTCCTGTCAAACTGGGTACGATGTCACACTGGTGGATTAGGGCAAATATTTCTTTTACAGTTCTATAGCAGGAATTTTTATTTCAAGCCTTGTGTATTAAAAATGGAAATAATCTCTGTTACTTCTCCAGCACGGTTCTCCTTCACTTTGAATACAAGAATAAATGTAAGCTTCTTTCTTAATTTTGAGGTTGTGCTTTGTGCTGCTGGAGATTTGATTTCTATATGTTGCTTTCTGTCCCTTTTCTAGAGCGCCAGGTCTTCCTTGCCACTTGGAAAGACATCCCCAACGAAAATGAGCTTCAGTTTCAAGTTAAAGACTGCCATCTAAATGCAGGTGCGTGGATAATTTCAGGATAGGATGCTGCATTTGCACAGTGTTGATGCAAATATTTAATTTCAGTACGTCAAAGCTTCTATGGTTTTCAAAAATGGGTCCACAGTGTTCTTGTCATACATCTAACTACTTTGCTAACTAGAGCGTAAGGTGAAAAGTTACCATGTTAAAGGTTATTGCAGAAAATTAAAGTACATATGAGCATGGATAGAAGATTAGCTGGTAGGAAACAGAATAAATGGGTCTTAGTCTGATTGGAAGGGTGTGACAAGTTGAGTTCTGCAGGTCTTTCCTGGGGCTTCAAGATTTATATTAGTAATGTCGTTTAGGGGGAACAAAGGCATGCTGACACCTAGATAGGTAGAAAAGTATGTCGTGAAAAAGACATGTTTGCTGAAGGATGTGTTGAGTGAATGAATAAATTCTGGCGTATGGATTATAATGTGGGAACATGTGAACTTCTTCACTTTGGCATCAACAGTGAAAAAGCAGAGCATGAGCTAAACTGAGGACAACTACACAAATTTGAGGTGCAGAGGCATTTAGGTACTCTAGTGCATGAGTCACGAAAAGCAGACTAACAGAATGCTGTCCTTCATTAAGAGAGAAATCAAACATAACAATCAAGACATTATATTTTTCAATTTTGCCAGGCATTAGTAAGTTCACATCTTGATTACTGTGTGCAGTTCTGTTCTCCTTATTTACTGAAGAATATTAATGCATTATAGGCAGATCAGAGGGGATTTACTGGATTGATACTTAGAACGTACAGGTTGCCATATCAGGATTGGTTAGACAAAATTAGCTTGTTTCCACTGGAGATTAGAAACATGAGTGTGACCTGTGAATAAGATCTTGAATGGTCTTGACAAGGTGGACGTGGAAAAGGTATTTGCTCTTGTAGATGAATTCAGAACTATGAGGTACTGCTTTAACATTGGGACCCCCCTTTTAGAACAGAGAAAGGAATTCTTTTGCTGAGGATTGTGTGAATTTTGAACCAAATTTCTCAAAAGGTGGTGGAGGCAAGGTGATTGAATATTTTTAAGACAGTGGTGGATAGATTCTTGGTAAGCTGGTGAATCAAGGGTATCGGGGTGGTTTGGGAATGCGAAATTCAAAACACAAACAGATCAGCCATGGTCTTATTGAGCAAGCTCAAGGGGCTGAATGGTCCACTTCTCTCCTATTTTGTATGTTTGCATGCAAGATTGGGTTATTAAATTTCAAGGTATTACTGTTTTGATCCGTATTAGTAACTATAGACATGCTAGCAGTCAAGTAAGGACTTCAGAGCAGGCCTTAAGGAGTCATGTGGCTTATTTCTTCTGCCACTTATGATAAATAATGTAAAATGAAGTGGCGGGACTCAGTTCCAGCATAAATATTGCAAGATTTTTTTTCAGCTTAAAATGAATCAATTTTATCATCATGCTGAATGTCAACTTGGCTCCATTGGCAGCGCTATCAGCTCTGAGTTAGAAGGTTGCAGATTTAGGACTCGCTGCAGGAACTGAGCTCATAATCCATGCTGATATATTAGTGCCGTCTTCTTGAAGGTGCCATGATCTGGGTATTACACTAACTTGAAGTCCCATTAGCTTGTTCCACTGGTCAGATCTATGTTAACATCCGCCAACATTATTCAAATATCAGGGATTTTCCACGCACGAGTCAACAGTTCTCCAAATCAAGTATTCCGGCATCAGTTAGTCAGTCATTCATTTAAGTTGAAAAGCTCCTGCATTTGCTTACATTTTCTGCATTTGTATGTGCAGCATTTTAGATATTAAATTTAACTTTGTAGGTAGGAGGCAGGGAGTAGGAATAGAGGAAACATTCTGATTGATGGGATGTGATCAGGGTTCTGTGCTGGGTCCTCCGCTTTTCTTCAGAGATGTGAATTACTTGGGTGATTAAACGGAGAATTGTATGTTCAAATTTTTAAACTACAAAGTCAGGATGCACAGGACGTTGTGTATGTAGGAGGTGGAAGATGCAAAGAAATGCGGACAGACTAAGTGAATGGTCAAAACTTTTTATGTGCTGTGTATATGTAGCACATGCTTAGGAAAACTCATAGAATGGTATCACTTATCACAAGGGAGATTGAATATAAAATAAGGAGGTTCTGCTTGGGTTACAGAGGGCACTAGTGAGACCACATCTGGAGGATTGTGCATAGTTTTGTTCACCTTATTTAAAGCTTTGAAGGTGGTTCAGAAAAGATTTCCCATAAATACCTAAAATAAGTATATAAGGAGAGGTTGGGCAGGTTTGGCTTGCATCTTCTGGAGTGTAGAAGAGTTTAAAAAAAAAAGTTTGTTCGAAACATACAAGATCCTGAGGGTTCTTGTCAAGGGTGGATGTGGAGGGAATGTTTCCTCATGTGGACAACCTCGTATTTAGGGGTCACCCTTTAAAAAATAGGGGTTGTCCATTTAAAGTAGAGATCAGGTGTTTTATTTTTCAACAAGTTTGAGATTCTTTACAATTCTGTTCTTCCAAGGGTGGAAGAAGCAGTGTCTTTGAGGGTTTTTTTAAGGAAGAGGTTGAGAGTTCCTTTTTAAACAATGGGTGAAATGTTATCGGGATAAGTGGGATTTCGGACTTGAGATGACGGTCAGGGTAAGCATGATTTTAATCAGCGTTGGAACAAACTCAAGGTGCTGAATAGCCTAATTTGTTTATTCATCAATGGTAATTATATGCAACATCAGCCACTGTGGAGCCAAGGAGTCAATTCAATATTTTATTGTCTTTCATAAAAGACTTATGAAATGTGGCAAAGTTAAAGAATTTAGTTGTCCAAACACACACATTATGAAAGCTAGTTTAAAAGTACAGAAAGTGAATAAATAGATTATTGGCCTTTACCTCAAGCTAATTAGAATTTAAAGGGAAGGAAATCCTGCTCCAGATGCAAAGGATCTTGGTCAAACATTGTGCAAACACAAAAGACTGTGGAATGTGGATGGTGGAAATATTCAGCAGACCCTGGCAACATTTATACAGAGGAACAATGTTTCAGACAATGATTCCAGCATTGGTGGAATGGTGGCCATTCAGCCTATCATGTCTGCACCTGCTGTCTGAATGAGCAGTCCACTTGGTGCCCTTCTCATGCCTTTCCCCAACCCTGTAATCCCAAGTATTAGTCAAATCAGCCTTCTCTGAATTTCTTCTGATGCATTCATTTTCTTCCTTAAGTAAGGAAATCAAAGCTGTGCCTCGTAAATCAGATGTGGGCTCACCAGTAGCAAACCAACTCCACCTTATATTACATTTACCTTACAATAAAGGGCAATATTCCATTTACTATACCTGTACACCTCCCAGTCACGAACCACTTCAACTCCCCCTCCCACTACATGTCCATCCTGGGCTCCTCCAGTCTCACAACAATGCCACCCGAAACCTGGAGGAACAGCATCTCATATTCTGCCTGGGAACCCTACAACCCAATGGTCTCAATGTGGACTTTATGAGCTTCAAAATCTTCCCAGCCCCGGCCTCATCCCAAGACCAGCACCCCACCCCATCCCTGCCTCCTTGACCTGTCTATCTCCTCTCCCACCTCACTGACCAACCCCCACCCCCACTTCCTACCTACACTTACCTCTACTAGCTTCATCCCAGCCTCCTTGACCTGTCCGTCTTCTCTCCCACCTGTCCGCCCCTCCCTCCTCACTGACCAACCCCCACCCCCACTTCCTACCTACAAACACCTTTACTAGTTTCATCCCCACCTCCTTGACCTGTCCGTCTTCCCTCCACCTATCTGCTCCACTATGTACCTTCTATCACCGTGCCCCCCTCTCTATTTATTTCAGAACCCCCTTCCCCTCCCCCATTTCTAAAGAAGGGCCCAGAAATGTCAGCTTTCCTGTTCCTCTGATGCAGCCTGGTCTGCTGTGTTCTTCCAGGTCCACACCTTGTTATTTCAGACTCCAGCATCGGCAGTTCCTACTATCTCACCTGTACACTAACTTGTGTTTCATGTAGCAGGACACACTGATCCCTCAAATTCTGAGCCCTGCAATCTGCTTTTCCAATCCTATCAAAATGGACAAATTCATATTTTCCTCCATTGTACATCGTATACTAAATTTATGCCCATTCATTTTACCTCCTTTGCAGATTCCTTATGCCATCGTCCTAATCTGCTACCTGCCTTTGTGTTATGAGCAATTTTGCAATGTTACACTTGTTTCCCATTATCCAAGCTATTCAAATACCTGGGGAGTTGAGGCCTCAGTACTGATCCTTATTGCATACCAGTTGTTGTGCGTGCCAAGCGGAAATGGCCCATTTATGCCTACTCTCTGTTCCATGTTGGTTACCCAATCATCTCTCCACACTATTATGGTTAACTCCACATCAGGATCTCCTATTTTGCATAGTAACCTCTGATGTGGTATCTTGTCAAATGTCTTCTGGAAACCTAAGTACCGCAAATGTAAAGATTCCCTTTTATCCTCATTGCTTGTTACTTCCTCCAAAATCTCCAATGAGTTAGTCAAGCATGACTTCCCTTTCATAAAATGATGCTGACTGTTTGATTGCATTAAGATTGTCTAAGCGCCATACTATATCGAAAATAAAAGATACCAGCATTTTCCCCAAAACAGAGGATTGCACCAGAATTGTGTGTACACACCATCATTGAGGGTGTTATAAACCCTTTCATGTGAGATAATAATCAAGACATCACCTGGACTTGAACTCAGGATCTCTGGTTACTAGACGGGCATTTTAATCAACCAAACCACAGTGCCCTCACGCAGTGATTGATGGTTTCTGTCTCAACAGATGCGGTCAGTTCTGCTGAGTATTTCAAGCATGTTCTGTTTCTATTTGGTCAGACACCATCTAGAATACAGTTGTCAGTTTTGGACACCAAATCTTGAGGAGGATATCTTAGACTTGGAAAGGGGCATTGTGAACATTCACCAGAATGTAGTCATTGTGTCAGTGGCTACAACAAAGGCAGATTCATATATTTGGTATGTACCTTTTGTGTTTAGAATGTTGAGGGATGATCAAATTGAGATGTTTGAAATGACAAAGGAATTTGACAGAGTTGATGCAGATTAGCGACCATGCCTGGTGGGAGAATTTGGACCATGAAGCATAATCTGAAAATTAAAGCTGAGCCATTTAGGAGTAAACTCGAGAAACAAAACGTAGTTGAAATCGGGATCTTTCTCCAAAAAGGCCTTGGCTGCTGCATCAATTTAAAACACGCAAGGCAGCGAAAATTTTGAAAGGTAAGGATTCCAAAGAATTTGGATCAAAGATAGGTAATTGGAGGTGGAATAAAGATCAATTATGACGTGAAAGCAGGGTAAAACAGACTGGAGGGACTGAATGGCCCACTATCATTTCTGAGATCTGAAATATGGACGTTGAGTCTTTGGCATATTTCTGAAACCTTTATCATACAAGACTATTAAAGAATACGGTTTCAAAAATCAATGAAGAGACAAACTGGAATTAATTTGTAATGCAGGTTATAATAGAAGACAAACCCAAAAGTAGGTATGATAGAATTTGAATGCACTGAAAATTTTAAAAGCTGGGTAGAGATAGTGTAGAAAGTAGCATCAAGAACACTAACCTTAATTGTTAGGAATTAGCTACCAAATAAATTCCCGAGTAGCTGTGTTGGTTTAATGTTGTAATGAATCTGATTATGGAATTCATGATGCACTCTTCATTTACTTTTTTTAATTGCTGTATCTTTGAGCAATACTACTTATGTTCAGAACACAACTGCCCCAAGATCTGCATTAAAATTTAATTCCTTGGCTGAATTTATAATTTGTAAATGTCAACTGTTGGTCTGTTTTTTTAGCTTTCTGTTCAGGTGTGTATTTCAGAGGAGATAATTATGGATATATAATTTCTGATGCCTCTCGAGCATTATGTCAGTTCATTATAACTTCACAGCTGCTTGTGCATAATGAATTTTCTGATATGGTGTCTCAGATACCAGCATTGATGCTGTACTCTTTGTTATTATTGAATATACTTAGTGGGGCATATCAGCACTCAAGAGGAAAAATAAGTCCTGTTGGATATGATTTAATTCCCGTGAGATATGCTTTATTTATCCCTACAGTTTGTTCTCACTAATACCTACTTTATTTGTACCAAAAACTGAAATTACTGGAAAAGCTCAGCAGGTGTGGCAGCACCTGTAGAGAGAAATCAGAGTTAACGTTTCGGGTCCAGTGACCCTTCCTATCTTGTTTGTGCTTTGAGGCTAAGGTGACCATGTACACTGTCTGGAGTGTTTAGTAGGTTCTGGTGGATATATATGTTACAGCTAAGGCCACTATACATCTGGAAGGTTGTGCTGTAAATTGTACAGGCTACCTCAGAGAACTGAGTTCGAAACGAACTGAAGGCTTCAAATTTCTTCTCCTTGCTCTGTCTCTGATATGTACTTTCTTCCAATGGTGATAGAGGAGAGGGTGCATTATTTAGTTTCCTAATTTAGTTAGCCCAGGTGCAGTGATCCTGGGCAAGCTTCTGCTCGGACACAAAGTCCAATCAAACCTCTTGAGTGAAGCATTGTGTGCCCTCGTAGTAAGTCCTTCAATCACTGTGGGAGCACTTCCCAGACTCAAGTTCTGCACAGAAGATTTGCTTTGGTCAGTAAATGTCAGACAATCTGGCCACGTGGCCAGCCCAATTCAGTTGCAACTGTCTGAATGTCAGTGGTTGACATGTAAGCTCAAGTGAGCGACTTGGTATCTGGTATTTTGTTCTGACAGCTGATTTCCAGAAGCTTCCAAACATTGCAAAATGAAGGTAATTGAGCTTCCTGTGATGACCCTGATACATAGTCTAAGAACATAAGAACTCGGAGTGGGAGAAGGTGATTCTGCCCCTCGAGCCTGCGCTGCCATTTAATATGATCATTTTCCTGCCCACTCTCCAAAACCCCTCAACTCATTACTAATTAAAAATCTGTCCATCATCTCCTCAAATTTACCCTGTCCCAGCATCCTCCACAACCTTGATGTACTGAATACCACAGATTCATGACCCTTTGACAAAAGTAATTTTTCCTAACGTCTGTTTTAATTTTGATCTCCGTTATCCTAAAACTACGACCTCTCATTTTAGATGGCCCTAAATGAGGAAACATCCTTTCTACATTTGCCCCATCAGAGCCCTTTAGCAGCTCATACACTGAAATTAGATCTTCTCTCATTCTTCTTGACTCCAGAGGGCATAGGTCTAAACTACTTAATCTCTCTTCATAAGTCAAACTTCTCACCTCTGGAATTAAACTAGTGAAGCTTCTGAACTGCCTGCGATACAAATAAATTTCTCCTCAAGTAAGGGGACAGAATTGTACGCTGCACTCCGGGTGCAGTCTCACTAATGCTTTGCACAGTTGCAGCAACATTTCCCTACTTTTAATCTCTATTTCTTTAACAATGGATGCCAACATTCCATTTGCCTTCCTTTTACTTGCTTTACCTGCATACTAGTTTTCTGCAATTCATGCACACCCAGATCCCTCTGCTCTCTGAAGTTTCTTCGAAGTCTTGCTGGGCAGCTAAGTTGACAGGGACTATTGCTGTATAGACTTTGTTAGTAGAAATATTTCTCTCCATTGCCAGGCTGATGTTTGAGGTCTTGCTGAACACTGTACTTTCTTTGGCAGTTGTTGCCTGTGTCTCATTTTCAATCTAGATGACTCAAAAGCATGTATTGCCGAGATTGGTGACCTCATCCACTACTGTCAGTTACAGTTGTGGAAAAAAGTTTGGGCTCATAATAGGGTAGTTTTCTTCAAGTTGTCCATAAAACTGAAGTTATCATGTGCACTGAGAACAAGTCTATACTACATTGCATGCCCAACTCTGAACTATCAGCTGGCACAAAGCCATCATCAGAAAATGCATCTTTGATACCTTGGTTTTTACCAGGTGTTATGTCAAATTGACCAGCTTTCCTCCATGTGAAGTCTGTTTTTGACGCCAGAAACACCATCCTGGTCGGCATCTGAGAGCATGGTACAGTATATCACACTGAAGAGGATTAATGCTAGTAACCAGCCTTGTTTAACTCCATAGGTCAGAAGCCTCAGCTGTTAAACCATAATGATAAATACCTCTGGTCAGCTGATTAAGATACACATAACAATCAGTTTTTAGCCTTGGCTCAGTGCTAATACTCTGAGTAACAAGGTTAAGCTTTGTATCTGAAAGACTTGAGCACATAATCTAGCCAACACCTCTGTTCAGTCCTGATGGAGAGCTGCCATCTTTCAGATGTTGTACTGAGGCCCCTTTCCAGATTTTTGTGATAATAAAGGATCCCAAGGCATTATTCAGAGGAGAATATCAGAGTACTCCTTGTGTTCTAGCCAACATTTATCCCTCAACCAACATAACACTAACTAAGAAACAGACCATAGATAATAAAACTTGGCTGTATGCAAATTGGCTGATATTTTCTGTATTATAGAAGTGAACGCACTCAAGTAAGCTTATCGTTGGCTGTAAAGTGGTTTAGGATGTCCTGAAGTCACATTAATACAAATTATGTTCTCTTTCATCCATCCTACTTTTATATTGTTTAAAATAACGTCTTCAGTGACAAAGTTTGGAAAGATAGATTTGTATTAGTCAGTGTTACTCAGATTTTTAATTAGACGAAGTATGAAAATGTACACATGCTGTAGTCTTCTGTTCCTTTCTGAATCACACCGATGCATTATGAAGTTGCAGTTAAAGATTAAAGTTCATTATGTAATTTCGGCCTGAAAATAAGAACATAAACCACTTTGCTTCATAAACAAAGGCTCAGAATTCATTCTTTAAACAAGCAAACACTGCAGATTAAAATAGCTGAATTTTGCCATCACCTGACTGATTATTTCTAAGGTACATTAGAAGCATCTCCTCTTGTATGTAAAATAAATGTGGTTGCAGTTCTAGCAATTGCAGTAATTTTGGTTTTCTACTTGAATACACATGCAGAATGGTGCCACACAGGGAGAGTCCATTTAGTTCATCAGTTCACTGCGTGCTTTCTCATAACCCTGAAAATATTTCCTCTCATACATTTATGGAATTCACGTTCAAAAGTTATTATTGAATCCTTTTTGAAGCCTTTTAGGCGATGCATTGCAAATCATTACACATTATGTTTAACAAAAGTTTGCAACCTGCTTCTGGTTTTTTTGCCGATTACCTTGAATCTTTCTGTTTTGATTACTGACAATTCAGTTAAAAGAAATCAATTCTCAGCGCATCTGGAAACCTTTGTTTCATAAGGCAAGTTGGGAAAATGAAAATTTTGTTCACTCAATGATATTCTATTTAAGAGGTTTAAAGTTGTTTTTAATTCTCATAATTATTGTGCTTTATCTTCAGTAATTGACCAGTTTACATTGTGAAGTTGTGGCCCGTGTAAAATTGGACTGTGTTAGCATGTAGATTTGCAAAAAGGGAACAATAGATAGCTTTGGCAATACAGCTAAGGAGAATCCAACAGGATTGTACAAATACATTAAGGACAAAAGGATAACAAGGGAGAAAAAGGGCCCTATAAAGATTAGTAAGGCCGCCTATGTTTGGAACCACAGCAGATGGAGGAGGTATTAAACAAGTATTTTGCATTTGTGTTTATATGGAGGAGGATATGGAAGATAGAGAACGCAGGGAAGTAAATAGTGGCATCTTGAAAAATGTCCATATTACAGAGGAGGAGGTGCTGGATGCTTTAAAATGTATAGAGGTGGATAAATCCCCAGGACCTGATCAGGTGCACCCTGAAGCTCTGTGGGAAGCTAGGGAAGGGATTGCTGGGCCCATTGCTGTGATATTTGTCTCATCGATAGCTACAGGTAAGGTGCTGGAAGACTAGAGGTTGGCCACTATTTAAAGGTGGTAAGGAAAAGCAAGGAGACTATAGACCAGTGAGTCTGACATCAGTGGTGGGCAAGTTATTGGAGGGAATCCTGAGGGACAAGATTTACATGTATTTGGAAAGGCAAGGACTGATCAGGGATAGTCAACATGGCTTTGTGCACAGGAAATCATGTCTCACTAACTTGATTGAGTTTTTCGAAGCAATGAAGAGGATTGATGAGGGCAGGGTAGTGGATGTGACCTAAGTGGACTTCAGTAAGGTATTCGACAAAGTTCCTCATGGTAGACTGGTTAGTAAGGTTAGATCATGTGAAATACTGGGAGAACTAACATTTTGGCTATAGAATTGGCTTGAAGGTAGGAGACAGAGGGTGGTGGTGGAGGGTGGCTGGAGGTGAGCTGCAGTGTCCCACAAGGATTGATGCTGGGTCCACTGCTTTTCATCTTTTATGTTCATATCCAAATCATTTATATAAGAGATTTGGTTAGTAAGTTTGCAGATAACTCCAGAATTGGAGGTGTAGTGGACAGCGAAGGAGGTTACTTCAGAGTACAACAGAATCTTGATTAGATGCACCAATGGGCCGAGGAGTGGCAGATGGAGTTTAATCTAGATAAATGTGAGGTGCTGCATTTTGGAAAAGCAAATCAGGACAGGACTTACACACTTAATGATAAGGTCCTAGGGAGTGCTTTGCTGAACAAAGAGACCTTGGGGTGCAGGTTCACGGTTCCTTGAAAGTGGAGTCGCAGGTAGATAGGATAGTGAAGAAGGCATTTGGTACGCTTGCCTTTATTGGTCAGTGCATTGAGTAGAGGAGTTGGGAGGTCAATTTGCAGCTGTACAGGACATTGGTTAGGCCACTTTTGTAATACTGCTTGCGATTCTGGTCTCTCTGCTATAGGAAGGATTTTGTGAAACTTGAAAGGGTTCAGAAAAGATTTAGAAGGATGTTGCCAGGGTTGGAGGGTTTGAGCTGTAGAGAGAGGCTGAACAGGCTGGGGCTATTTTCCCTGGAGTATCAGAGGCTCAGGGGCGATCTTTTATAAACTTCTATAAGTCATGAGGAGGCATACATAGGGTGAATAGCCAAGGTCTTTTCCTTGGGGTGGCGGAGTCCAAAACTAGAGGGCTTGGGTTTAACGTGAGAGGAGAAAGATTTCAAAGGGACCTAGGGAGCAACTTTTTCACGCAGAGGGTAATGTGTGTATGGTATGAGCTGCCAGAGGAAGTGGTGGAGGATGGTACAATTATAGCTTTTAAAAGCCATCTGGATGAGTATATGAATAGGTAGGGTTTAGAGGAATATGGGCCAATTGCTGGCAAATGGGACTAGATTAATTTAGGATATCTGGTTGGCATGGACGAGTCGGACCGAAGGGTCTGTTTGCGTGCTGTACGTCTCTATGACTATATTTAATATCTGTCATGTTACAGAACTACCCTCATTTTGAGTAGTTTTAAAGCTGATTTTATGTCAAGATAGCTATATCTTTGAAAAGTAAAATAATTAAATGAATCGAGTTGCATATTGTTATCTAAGGCTGACTTTAAAATATATAATTCAAGAGATATAAAAAATTTGCAATTTTGTGATAGCTTTGTTGAAATGAAATAGCTGCATCATGAGCAAATTAGAGTACAAAACAGGGTACAGTCTCAGTACACTGCAGAATATACTTTCTCACCTTGCAGGATTCTGCTCGTTAAGTGGTGTTGAATTATAGAAGATTAAAAGTATTAAATTGAAATATAACTTTGAGTGCTGATGAGGGACCCTGGAAAAGTTAGTTATCTACCCCAGCAAGACATGGAGACTTTGTGCTTACTGGTTTGTGCATTTGATGTTATACAGTGAAGTGGACTCGATTCCACTGGGACACGTTCTTTAGGCTTTGTGCTAACTGGAAGAACCTAGTCATAGAGTCTTTGATTGCACTTGGCATAGCATGGAATCTGATTACTTGTTTCAAAAAGCCACTCAAAGCTCTTACCAATAATAAAAAGCTCAAGGTTTTGAAATGAGTTTGCCTTATTTTAGAAATGCTAGTGAAATGTGTCCCAAAATAAGTCTTGGCATTTGTCACAGACCTGAGTCGATAGATGTGGTGAGGTCTAGATAGTCACATGTGCAATTGCATTAATCTTGGCTTATAGACTGGTGTCAGTGTCAATAATCATTGAGTTGGTTTGCAGCTCACTGGCAGTGTAGCCGACTGACAATAGATCAGCGTAAGTAAAGCTGAACATTGATGCATGTGGATTGAATTAGACAAGGGGAACCAAATAAGCTCTTGCACGCATTTGCTGTTCTCTTTTGTTAAAATGGGTTTCCAAAAGAAACTAGTGGTGTTATTTCTATTAGACTGTGTAATATGAGCAGTTAAATATATGAAGCCTCTTGTCTGATTACAATGACCGTGTCTGAAAGTCTTTCGATTTGCACCATCACATTAGCGTTCCAGTAACTCAGCTCACTATTTGCATTCCTGTTGCATGACTTCACTTGACGGCTTGGAAGACTTGAAATTGCGCTTTTGGTACAGCAGCAATCAGTGAAGGTAAAGAATATGTGAAGATGGAACCAGGTTTATTAGGTGCCTTTTGGGAAAATCTCAATGGATTGATTGGTTGTTTAAGTAAATGTGACAGTAATTTTGTGAGCAGGGATAAAAATTACAGCAGAATATACAAAATGTACTTGATGCAAATCAGTAATAAAGCAAGTAGAATCCATACTAAAAAAAAAAGCAAAGAGAAAATGATGAGACAAAGTGTGTGCTGGAGAAACTCAGTAGATATGGAAGCATTTGTGGAGAAAGAAATGGATTTAATATGCTTCCAGCATCTGCAGTATTTTGCCTTTCTGGCAAATGGATGGGCATACGTATGCTGTGATATTCTACTGCGTGATTAATGATCGCAAACATGTAGATTCTATCTTTACACATATTTTGCACTTTCAGAGTTTTGGTGATACCAGTCTGCTCTGGAGGTCATATCCCATATTTGTATCTATTGAAACTGGGTTTCACAATGGTACCACTTCCAATTAAACTGTTTTGCAAAAGGAGATTGGGAGCTGCAAGTCATTCAGAAAGATTAGTTCTCCCATTTCCTGTGAAGAGTGCATCTTATTGTCATGGGAGTGCATGGCTTAGACTTTGCAGTCAGCATTGATGAAAAGGCATTTGCCATTCTTCATGCTTGCAGCTCCTGCTGACTTTTCACAGGCTTTAGAATGGAAGCTTACTGCAAGGTATCTGATATAATGGTGAGAAGGCCACCACCTGTGAGATCCTTATGTATGCCTGGTCAGCCTGCACCACCCCATGTTGCCCTCAAAGTGGTTGCAGGGGGTTTGAGACTGTCACACATCTTCTGGAATGTGCCTATGCAAAGGAAGCGTGGAGGAAGATGCAGTGGTTTTTGTCGAGGTTTGCCCCAAGCAGTTCCGTGACGCAAGACTCTATGTTGTGCAGCCTGTCCCCTGGGGGACACAACATGACAAACATCAACTGTGCCTGAAGGACCACCAATTCTGTAAAAGGTGCCCTTTGGTCTGCCTGAACCTTGTTGGTCTTCCAGAGCGAAGAGTTGACCTCGACTGTATGTTGCAGACTGGCACATTGCAAGGACCAAGACAGTGTGCTGAAGGACACGCTAAAGCTTGGGGCAGCCAAGGCGCAGTGGGGAAAGACCACTGTCTGAGGCCTTTCTGCTGAAGGTAGATGGGGGTCCATTCAGCTATCGGACCCTCCTAGCACCTCAAATATGTGTAAATATTAGGTTTTGTGTAAGGGAGGTCTTTGGTTTTTTTGGGATAGTCAAGGTTCAACATTTTGTTTGTTCGCTTGATACACAACTGTGCAGAACTGATTTTCTGAAGAAGGGTCTAGGCCCGAAACGCCAGGTTTCCTGCTCCTCTGATGCTGCTTGGCCTGCTGTGTTCATCCAGCTCTACACCTTGTTATCTCAGATTCTCCAGCATCTGCAGTTCCTACCATCTCTGTGCAGAACTGAAATGCTTTTGTGTCTATATATACAAAGAGATTTTTATGTATAAAGTATATTTTGGAAATTAAAAACACATGTAATGCAGCACCCTTGCACTGTCAGGTCAAATTAACTGAAGATGGGTGGGAATTTGTTTGTGGGTAATGGTATCCTCAGAAAAACTGGAAGGAACAAGTAACACCAGTGAACAAAAACTGGATATGAGGGAGTGACACTCTGTTTCCAGTACAGTAAGAAATTGTTACCAGGTGGAAGGCACTCTCAAAAATGTTGCTGTCGTGCCAGTCTAGCCACTTCTCACTCCTGATTACCCAGACCATTTTCTACTTTATCTGTAGGTCAGATGTGGGCCGTATTAATGTGCGAGGACCCTCATTATGCAGACACTAAGTGTCACAATGTGCTGAGGTTCTATTTGTCCCTACTGTTGCAGAGGGTGGGTCCATCCTCATTACTGCAGAACGCTCCAAGTAGATGGGCTGTGCCATACCACCAGTCCATCATAGAAATGCTTATGCCTAAAAACCTCTTTGATGTCAGGTGGACAACAGCTTGCAAACTCCTCAAGGCGCTGCAGTAAAAGGAGATGGTAGATCCTGTCAGATGGTTCCCTGAGCAGACTTTTAAAGTCATTTGGAAGACTACATCATTGTTTGAACTTACAAAAAGGCACTAGGACATGGTGAGAAAGGCCTTTCCCATCAGATCCTTCCTGGAGTCTCACCTTCTCTGCGTGTTTCCCTCAGTGAATGTGGTGAGGAAAAGACAATTGACCACCACATTGTGGAATTTACCTTTGCAAAGAAGGACTAGAGAGATGCAGTGGGACTTTTTAGAGGTTCATCACAAGCCTGTGTTCTACAGGCTGTTGTTAGATACTGTGGCTTCACCCAGAAATGGGTCATTCACTGTTGGGCTCTTTACACTTCTCGCTCTGACTTGTAAGATGAGTTTTTAAACTGTAATTAGATCTCAGCTTGTTTGAATGACATTCACTTCAGGATTATTACCAGTTTCTCAGTTAAATTTCCGAGTCTATAGGTGTGAGGCTGGAAAAACACAGCAGGTCCGATAACATCTGAGGAGCAGGTATAGTCCCTGTACTCCTGTATCACCCAAATGGGCAGCCTAAAAGCCCTCTGCTTCTTCCTATTCCCGTAGGCCCAACCAGTCCTCCTCCGCTGACACTCATTCCCTTGGCTGAACTGGTCCTCATTCTTAACAATTTCTCCTTTGATTCCTCCCACTTTCTGCAAACCAAAGGGGTGGCCATGGGCACCGACCTGAGCTATGCCTACCTCTTTGTAGGATTCGTGGAACAGTTCCTCTCCAACAACAACACCGGCACCATCCCTCATCTCTTCCTCCGCTATATTGATGGCTGTATCGGTACGGCCTTGTGCTCCCGCAAGGAGCTCGAGCAGTTCACCAACCTTGCCAACACCTTCCACCCTGCCCTCAAATTCACCTGGAGTATATCTGACACCTCCCTCCCCTTCCTGGACCTCTCTGTCTCCATCTCTGGAAACGGACTCACCACTGACATCTGATTCAAACCCACTGACTCCCACAGTGACCTTGACTATACCTCCTCTCACACACCCTTCTGCAAAAATGCTATCCTATACTCACGATTCCTCCGCCTCTGCCGCATTGCTCCTAGGTTGAGACATACTACTCCAGCACGTCCCAGATATCCTCCTACTTTAGGGGCTGTAGTTCCCCCTCCTCTTTAATAAGGGATGCCTTCAACCGCAACTCTTCCATTTCCCGCGTGTCTGCCCTCAAACCCTCTTCCCCACAACAACAATAAGGATAGTGTAACCTTAGTCCTCACGTACCACCCCACCAACCTCCAAATCCAATGTATCATCATCCGACATTTCCTCTATCTACAATCAGACCCCACCACTAAAAAGATATTTCCCTCCCCACCCCTGTCCACAGTCCACAGGGTCCATTCACTCAGTGACTCCGTCATCAGCTCTCTAGTCCCCACCAATTCCTCCACCACACCCAGTACCTTTCCCTGCAACCTCAAGAGGTGCAACAGCTGTCCCTACACCTCCGTCCAAGGCCCCAAACAATCTTCTCAGATCTGGCAGAGATTCACCTGCCCTTCATCCAACCTTGCCTATTGTAATTGTCGCTCCTAGTGTGGTCTCTCTATATCGGGGAGACCAGTTGCAGACTCGGGGACCGGTTTGTGGAGCATCTGTGCTCTGCACGCAGCAACGAACCCGACCTTCCAGCTGCGATCCATTTTAATTCCCTCTCCCACTCCCCGACGACATGTCCATCCTTGGCCTCATCCACTGTCCAAGTGAGGCCAATCATAAACTGGAGGAACAACGCCTTATATTTTGTCTTAGAAGCTTACAGCCCGATGGCCTTAACATAGACATCACCAGCTTCAAATTCTCTCCACCCCTAGCCTTATCCCATGGCCAGCCCTCCCCCTCCTGACCTGACCTAACCTGTCCATCTTCCCGCTCACCTATCTGCACCACCTTTCCCATGGACCAGTCACACTAACCCTCTATCTGTATCCACCTATCACCATCTCTCCTACCCTTCTCCCTGCATTCCTCCACCAACCCCACCCCTCTCCCTCTATTTACTTCCATGCTCCCCTACCCCTCCCAAGCCATGACGAAGAGTTTCGGCCGAAGCATTGATTTCACCTGCTCCTCAGATGCTGTGTGACCAGCTGTGCTTTTCCAGCCTCTCACCTTTAGATTCTGGCTTCTAGCATCTGCAGTTGTCATTGTCTCTCAATTAGATTTTCTGTCTCTCGTGCATTAACACTTCAACCTGTAGTTACATGTGTAAAGTGGAAAACCCTATTCTAAAACATTTGAATCACAAGCTCAATATTCACTGCACTATTCTTCACGAGGTTTTGTTTTCTCTGTAGCTCAGGCATTAAAGACCAGTTTGCAGCCATGTATGCTTTTTTTTAATGCTTAAAATTAAATGCAATGTCTAATCCCGTTTATGTCTGTGAAAGGCTAGAGGATATATAGTCAAAATAAAATGTTGACTCTTGTTTGTTATTTCTACATTCAACAAATAAGTAATAACTATAAGATAGATAAAGGCTGATTAGAATGTGGAACTCTCTGCCATCGAGTGGTTATGACGGTTGGCTTAGATGCCGATAAGTGGTAGCTAGCAAGCTGCATGCGAGAAAAAGGATAGTGCCAATAGTTTTAGACAAAGGAGGGTATGAATGTCGGCTGTATGCCTTTATTCTTGGCAGTAAATTCTATCTTGTTCTCTACAGTTGGTGATCAGTGTCATTATGGTGAAGGAGGATGGCTGGGAAAGGTGGGTACAGTTGCCATTAGGGAACACTAAAGCATGACTTGTTGTCAGTAAGTTGCTTTAACTGACTTTCCATCTCCATTAAGCAATATTTTTGGCTCATTGAATAGATGGAGGATCTAATTAGAGCTATAAAGCATAATCTTGACCCGTTGATCTGAATTAATTGAAATAGATGGTGCTTTCACTCCAGGAGACTGGAATGGTTTATTTTGGAATACAAAAATACCCTTGAACCATAAATAATTGGCATAATCTGAATCAATGACCCATTATGCCTTTGGTCTTGAGTTCACAACATTGCAGGCTCTTTGAAGGATTTGATGATTTCATTTGAACTGAATGTTATGTTCTCAAATTGTTGTTTGAATCAAGTGGACTGATGTTCAGTTTGTACCTTGCCTGTCTAAATTATTTCATTGAAGGAAAGGATTGCACCTTTTTAAACAACAAACTTATTTCATAGCCATCAAGGTCCCTAAGATCAATTGACCTTCCCTTGAGTTCACCACAGAATGGAACTTCTTGAACAGAGCTGCAAAGATGTGGATTTTTCCATTCGTACACACGGATTGTATATTCTGCCAATTAGTTTATTTCTTACAGTACCTTGCTGTGTTTTCTTTTTGCTTCCAAATGTTCTGTCCCGTGTGAATACATTCTGCACCATACTGTGTGTGTCATAAAGATAGAATTTTAAAAATGGTGTATTAGTTGTCGAAAGCAATTAATGTCATAATTTTTGCAAAATCTCTAATTATAACCTTAATCATCATACTATACTTATGAAGCCTGCTAAATACTGTGGAGCATGTTGGATGCTTGTATTACAATAGCACTATAATTAAACATGTTGACTAGTATATTAGGTACTTAAAGTCCTAAATGGAGGCATTTGAGGATAAATTTGAAGCTAATGTTTTTGTATTGTTAGAGCATCGTGTAAACCCCAAACTTATTTGCTTTATCTCCTCCTTCAATAAGATTTTTCTTTACTTTCTCAAATTATGTTCCCTATTAAGCTTGTTACTAACACATGTAGTCAGTATGCAGGAATTTTAGAGGAACTAAGTGGAACCAAGCTGCAACCCATCTTTACAAGATGATCAGATAATAGCAAATATGTGACTTGTACCCTGTATGATTAAGCCAGAACTCTGAGCCTCTGTCAGAGCAGATGTTCCTTTAGCATTGCCAGCCTGCTTTTTTAACATGAACAGACAAAGTTAACTGTAGCTGCTTGTCAGCCTCAAACTTGGGAAGGTCTGTGTCAGTTGGGTTACTTGCAACAGTAGCAGCACACGAGTACAACGTGAAAATGAATGAGGGCGGAAGAATGCCTTGCAGCTTAGTTGAGTTTTCTCTTGCTGTTTCGCTGATGTCCTTAGTTTTGTGGCACCTCTCCGAAGCAGGCACAATGGGCCAAATGGCCTCCTCCTGCGGTGCAATACTTCTGTGATTCTGAGTGAGGTGTAAGCTAATGAGAATCTAGTCATAGAATCATACGGCACATAAACAGACCCTTCGGTCTAACCAGTCCATGCTGAACATAATCCCAAACTAAACTAGTCGCACCTGCCTGCTCCAAATCTTTCCTCTTCATGTACTTATCCAAATGTCTTTTAAACATTGTAATTGTACCCACATCCAACGCTTCTTAAGGAAGTTCATTCCACACGCGAACCATCTTTGTGTAAATAAAAATTGCCTCATGTCTTTTTTAAATCTCTCTCCTCTTACCTTAAAAATGTGCCCCCCCAGTCTTGAAATCACCCATTCAAGGGAAAAGACAGTTACGGTCTATATATCTGCTAACTGATGGATCACTGACAATTAATGAATTGACCAGTTCTCAATTTGAAGCTTGCTATTCTTCAGTAGAACATGAGCAGCTGCAAAGTTGAAAGTATTGATCCAGTTTTGATCTGATTATACAGTCAGAATACCCAACAGCAACATTGTAAGCGAGAAAATTAGCATTTGTAAATTATATCCTTGAATAATAAAAAGGTTATTTTTTTTTTAAATGCAGCAAAAGCCCATAAACTACTTATGGGTCTAATTTGCCAGCATTGTGGATATACACCTGCATGTTCTTGCAAAATGCACAGTACCAGAATTGTCTAAAAGAGTATAATGGAAAAATGCAAATGTTGAAAACAGGAAATCACGGAAGTGCACAGCAGTGCTCAGTTTCTGAAACTTTAGCCTTTTTTCAAATGCAGATGGAGTTACTAAGATTTATGTTTAAATTTTGCATTAATACCATCTGATTTGTGAATCTTTTAGTACAATGATTTTAAAATATTAAAAAATTAAGTATTAAATTTTAAAATGAGTTGTATAATATTAACCTTAATTTTGACTTTGCAACTTTTAGCATCTGTATTTCCCTACATAGTATTTTGCTGATTTATCCCCACTGTTTCATTGCTCCAGGCCTTTTATGCCTTCACTGTGAAGAAGAATATTGTCCCATATCTCCCAATGTTGCAAATGCCCTGTGTTCAGACATCAAGAACAATTATCTCCCCCCTCCTCCTCCTCCTACATGAGTCACCATCTTTTCACAGAACATGCTTAGGTCCCACCCAGAGCAATTCAGGCTGAACCTCAGAGAACTCGGGATATTCAGTGGTGTACTAAACTTGTGGCATTAAGCATGCTTCAAATACTGCACTGTTTCCGCCCCCCCCAATCCCTTCGCCAACTTTTTAAACCTTTATTCACATGATGAGAGTGCCGCACACTGAGCCAGGATTCATAGCAAATCCCTAATTGCCCAGAGGGCATAAGAGTCAGCTACGTTGCTGTGGGTACACAGTCACATGTAGGGCAGACCAAGTAAGGATGGCAGTTTCTGTCTATTGATGGACATTAGTGAACCAGATGGGATTTTCCCAACAATCATAAATTCCAGATTTGTTTTTGTTAAATTGAATTCAGATTTCACCATCTGTCATGGTGGGAATCAAACACAGGTCCCCAGAACACTAAAAATCCAAAGAAATGCGAATGCTGTAAATCAGGAACAAAATCAGAAGTTGCTGGAAAATCTCAACATGTCTGGCAGCATCTGTGAAGAAAAATTGGTGTTAACGTTTCGGGTCCTGTGACCTTTCCTCAGTACGTCCTCTCACACCAACTACCACCGACCCTTTGTTTGCACTTTGATAGAAGCTCTGAATGTTGAGCTTCAATGAAAACTTCCCCCCGTCTCAATTTTAAGCTGTTACCACAAGATAAAGAGTTGTGGAATAGTAATTAAGCGAATCTGGAAGTTGACCATTGAAAGGAAGTATTCCACATCTTAGATCTTTCTCTTTCTCTCCTGTGATTCCATTTTTTAAAAGGCAGACTTAATTTTATACAGCACATTTCAGAACCTTGGGACTTCTCAAAGCACTTTGCAGCCAATGAAGTATTTTTAAAATGTAGTCACTGTTGTGGAAAACATGGCATGCCATTTGCGCGTAGTGAGTTCCCACAGCTAATGTGATAATGACCTGATAATCTGTTATGTTGATTTACTTCAAATTCACATTTACAGCTGTTGAGTAATACAAACAAAGCTTTTCTCATTGGAAAAACTTTTAACAGATTCCCACTTTCTATTGTAGAACTGTAGGAGTGGTTCAGCTGCATTGGAGGCTACCTCTGTTGTGTGTAATGAGGGCATTCCCACAACACTTATGGTAACAAGCAAATCCCCACTTTCCCTTTCCATTGCATTTCATCCCTGATCACTGGAAAAGGTCCATCCAGTCGGTCGGCTACCAAGCCCAGTAATGCTTTAGTCCGTTGACACTTAGAGACGAGTGTCTTACCTGACTTATGTTGTCATCAAGTATCATCCCAGTAATTTTAGAACCAGAGTCATAGAATCCCTACAGTGTGAAAAGAAGTCATATAGCTCATTGAGTCTGCACCAACCCTCTAAAGAGCATCCCAGCCAGGCCCTGTCCCTTGCCCAGGATGCTATAGACAATTTAGCATGGCCAGTCCATCTAACCTGTGCATCTTTGGGCTGTGGGAGGAAACCGGAGCACCCAGAGGAAACCCATGCAGACACAGGGAGAGTGTGCAAACTCTACATAAGAAGTGGCCCGAGGGTGAAGTTGAACCTGGGTCCCGAGCACTGTGAGGCAACAGTACTAACCACTGAGCCACCGTGCTGCCCCAGAAGGTCAAAAGCTTGTGAAGTAAATATGCATGTCAGGAGTTTTGGGGAGAAACCTGCAAGAACATTTTAAGGCCAAACAAACATACAGTTGAGGGAGCAAGGGCATGGCGGGCAGGAAATTATAGATTGAGTGGAATGATGGACCAAATATAAATACTGATGCTTGTGTAGTTCAGGAGTTGACAATTCTTTGAGTAGCTCATGGTCTTGTCTCCCAAAAGTCTGCCCACCATCCAGAAGGTATAATTCAGGATGTGATGGAATACAGTCTACTTCCCTGGATGGTTTAGCTCCAAAAACACTGAGAAGCTCTAGCACAAAGCTTCATGGACACCATCCACCACCTTCGGTGTTCGTTCCCTTCTACCGATGCACAGTGGCAGCAGTGTGCCATTTACAAGAGCCACTGCAGCAATGCACCTAGACTCCTTTGACAGCACCTTCCTGAACCATCATGCTACAACCTAGAAGGTCAAAAGCAGCATCTGTATGGGTACACCATCTTCCTGTCTAAGCCATATACCATCTTGAACTGGAACTATATTGTGATTTCTTCACTATGTCAATGGGTCAAAGTCAAGAACTCCCTTCCTAACAGCACAATATGTCTTAAATGGAGTAATAAGAACATAAGAACTAGGAGCAGGAGTAGGCCATCTGGCCCCTCGAGCCTGCCCCGCCATTCAATAAGATCATGGCTGATCTTTTTGAGACTCAGCTCCACTTACCCGCCCACTCACCATAACCCTTAATTCTTTTACTGTTCAAAAATTTATCTAGCCTTGCCTTAAAAACATTCAGCGAGGTAGCTTCAACCACTTCACTGGGCAGGGAATTCCACAGACTCACAACCCTTTGGGTGAAGAAGTTCCTCCTGACCTCAGTCCTACATCTGCTTCCCTTTATTTTGAGGTGATGCCCTCTAGTCCTAGTTTCACCTGCTAGCGGAAACAACCTCCCCGCCTCCACCTTATCTATTCCCTTCATAATCTTATATGTTTCTATAACATCTCCCCTCATTCTTCTGAATTCCGATGAGTATAATCCCAGTCTACTCAGTGTCTCCTCATAATCCAACCCTCATAATACATAGGTAATGGTGCAAGAAGGCAACTCGTCACCATCTCTTAAAGAGCAACTAGTGATGAGCAATAATTGCTGCCCTAGCTTGCAATACCCATATCCCCAAGAACAATTTTTTTTAAAATATCAGCACGTGGCAAAGATGTCAATTAGATTCTCAACTCTGGTCACGGAACGGGTTTCTGAATGTGAAGTCTTTTGGAACATCACGTCTGCATTGCTGTTTGTATCAAACATGGTGCCTTTTTGGCTATGTTTAACTGTCAGAGTCTATTAGAAGTGAATATGAAGTGTTCTGGAAATGCACAAAGGTTAGTCAGAATCTAAAAACGAAAAGCAAGGATTTAGCCCTTGATTGGCCAATTACAATAGCAAATTTCACTGTTACTGCTGCTAAATTAATTACCCTGAAATTCCTGTTTGTAATACTTATTGTTGCTTTAAGATCATTTCTTTTTAATTAAAGGATGACATTAGCATCTCTGTTTTCAGTTAATAAAACTGGCAGCAATATAATTACAAACAGGATATAAGTTACCTCTGGTGAAATAAGGATTACTACATAATCTGAGAAATGTCAATGTCAGGGAGTCTGCAAAACAACATGCCTTTTCAAAAAGATCAAGAACAATCATTTATACAAATAGTAACGGATATTCTGTACACTGTGCGGTGCAAAACTTGATTTAATATGTTCTTGGAAAACTACTTGCAAGGCAGAGGTGATGGCCTTGTGGTATTCTGCTGGACAATTGATCCAGAGACCCAGGTAATGTTCTGAGGACCTGGGGTTGAATCATAGAATCGTAGAATCCCTACAGTATAGAAGCAGGCCATTTGGCCCATTTTGTCCACACCAGTCCTCTAAAGAGCATCCCACCCAGATCCATCCCCCTACCCTTCCCCTGTATCCCTGGACACTATGGGCAATTTACCATGGCCAGTCCACTTAACCTGCGCATCCCTGGACTGCGGGAGGAACCCGGAGGAAACCCATGACGAAAACATGCAAACTCCACACAGACAGTTGCCGAAGACTGGATTTGTATCTGGGTCCCTGGCACTGTAAGGCAGTACTGCTGCGGTAGATGGTGGAATTTGAATTCAATAAATTTCTGGAATTAAGAGTCTAATGATGACCATGAATCCATTGATGATTGTTGGGGAAAATCCATCTGGTCCACTGATGTTGTTTAGGGAAGGAAACTGTTGTCCTTACCTGGTCTGGCCTACATGTGACTCCAGACCTACAACAATATTGTTGACTCTTAACTGCCCTCTGGACAATTAGGGATGGGCAATAAATGCTGCCGAGACAGCAACGCCCTCATCCCATGAAAGCACTTTTAAAAAGGACCTAACAGGGAATGTTGCCATGATAATTACAGAGGACCAATGTTGCATGTGAACCTGAACTCATGTTATACACAACATTAGGTATGCTCCACGCACGAGTTTATTTTTCAACTGTTGGCCGTTTGCTCCTGGTATCTGATTTCACTCCTCCAGAGGTTGAGCAAAAAGGGTCATTTTCTGACTTTGTGGTTGAGGCAAGGAGCCTCAGCCATTGAGCACATGTCATATGCTTTGTTTATAATTTTCCAAATGTAATTACCCCAACATCTTTCACTTTGATTATAATTTAGTGTGGGAGTGAGTTAGCTGAGTTGGCTGGACAGCTAGTTTACAGTGCAGAGTGACACCAACAGCACAGGTTCAATTCCTGCACCAGCTGAGGTCACCATAAAGATCCTGCCTTCACAACTTTGCCCCTTGCCTGAGGCGTGGGACCCCCTCTCTGATGAGGGAGTAACCCTAAATTCCTCTCGGGCTAGCGTGAATTTGCTTACGGATCTAGAGTAGACCGATGAAAGTATCTGTCTGAATTTTCATGCCCTTTTCTTTTCGTGGCAAGGATTTGGAAACTAACTATGCTAAGATGCCCGAAACATCAGCTTTCCTGCTTCACTGATGCTGCTCGGTGTGCTTTGCTCATCCAGCTCTACAACGTGTTATCTCTATACTAAATGCATTTTTTTTTTAAAACATAAAGTTTGCATGAAAGACCTTGGCAGGCCCTTGCTGAGTTGTAGATTAGTCGGCAGACAGATGGTAATTACAAAGCAAGATGGAAAATTGTCTCTTGAGATGTAATGTTTCATCCACTACATAGGTCCTATAATTCGGTCAGACACGAGGCATCCTGGTCTGGAAACCTGAACAGCAACGTTGAATGTGAATTTTGTTTATGTTACGAAGATATCCTGCTTAAAGCTGCGTGGATGAGACCGGAAAGATGCGCATTATTTCAGTCCTTTCTCAAATTTTATCCATTCTATTAAAAACCCGCATCTTGAACAGATGGACTGAGAGAGAATGGAGGTGTTTCCCTTCTATTGTAATGGCGATTTATTTATTTCATGTTTGTGAGCTCTGTAGGAGCAAACTGATTTACTTACTACCGTGGGTAATTAAAATATTGGCCCAGATCTTGCGACTACTGTTGAAACAAGTCCAACCAATAGAAATCTTACTGACGGTCGCTCCCTGAATTGTCAGCAGCCAATGTTCCCAGCCTATTCTGTCCTGTTCTGGGTCTGTCCATCCTGTGAACCCACTGGAACTCACATGATGAACAATGACGAACACGTAGAGCTTAAAATATGTGACCTGTTTATGGCACCAGCTGCTGTTAAAAGAAAAGAGGTTTAACAGTCTCAAAGACACTTTGACAAACTATGGGGAGGAGCCAGGACAGCAAGTGAATGGTGAAGAGCGAGGATGTCAGGTGAAGGGTCTGGGTGGTAGCTAGGTGGATGAGGGCCTCGAGTGGGGCTTGGGAACCTTGGGTCAATGGAATCAAGTTGGTTGTCTATAGTATGATTGGAGGGAGAGTCAGGTTGAGGGTGGGGTGTATTAGATCACAGGGGGATGTTAGGGTGAAGAGGTAGTCTGTGTCAGTGATTGGGGGGCTGGGAGAGTCCATTTTATCATTATCCAAGTGTTAGCAAGGGTTTTAATTCCTGTAACCTTTTCTGGGTAACCACCTGGGTAAGTAAGTCTGAACCATCCAAAGTTTCTGGTTCGAGCTCAGTTGGGGCTATTTTGTTGGATTTCAGACACTGGGTAATTGTTCATCAGGAGTTTAAAATTCACAGGCAGTTTTTGCAGTTAGTTGTGTTGGGAGTTCCTTGTGCTCCCAACACGAGCAACAACACTCTTCTGACCTGATAATCTGAGCCAGTATTTACTTCTGAAAAATTATTCAAATCTGCGTTCGCATCGCTGACCGTGCTTGGAGATGTGTAGTCCTTCCAGAGTTCTGTATCTCAGCATCCTTTTTACTCTCTACCATCGGCATTGTCATTAAAACTATTAGAGATTTTTGTGACACAGTAGGTTGTAGTACATACAAACATTCCAATTTTTAAATGACTACTTCAGAGGTTTGAGAATAATGACCATAATGAGGAAGTATGCAGAGATGATCAGCACATTACACCAAGATTTTGGTAACCGGGAGAGAAACTGTCTCAACTCTTAATAGCATGAACTATTTTGGTAATCATTTTCTTGTCTTTAGCACAAACAAACTCTATTCTCTTAACTTGAGATCATGAATATAAGGGAAGTAGATTATTCAGCAATAATTTTTTATCTTGTTTCTTTTCCTTCCCTTCCTCTGTTCAACTTTCTAGCCTAAGAAACATTTAAATTGTGATAAATATGCTCGAAGTTTACTCTGCAACAATGTCTTTATTAAGTCAGTTCTTACTTGGCCACAAGAAAATTGACCTTTAATGTTAATAATTAGTGGGGATTTGTTATGGAGGGGATGGTTAAATGAATGAACTCCGGACACTCACTCTATAATGAACAAGTAATAAATTATTTGTCTCACTCTCACAGTGATCAAGTTAACAGAACTACTAAGAAACTGAACAATTCCTCTCTAACTACTAGCTAGTCCCGAATAAAACAAAATTTTAACGGTATACTGTTCCAATAAATACAAGTTCTGCTTATGTAAACTAAAGTTATAAGAAAAGATAAATTAAAACTTAGGCTCTCAAAACTACAGTCAGAGTGCGTCTTCCGGAATGTTCCGTGCCTTTTCCGGTATTTTTTAGTCAGGAATTCTTTCTTCATTGAATCCCTTATGTCAGGAATATTAGCTAAGGTACCTTTTAAATGATGCTTAATCAGAGAGCTTAAAGATTTCTGTGAGTGCCAGAGTTTTACTTTTCCAATGACAGTTTTCTCTCTCTCAAATTTTCAGAAACCCTCTTGTATATCCTTGATGACCGATCAATTTTCTTATAATAGGATTGGTCCTAGTTGTCAACATCATCAGATTGAAATTCGATTGGCTTTCAGTCTCTTAAGTGCCAGGTTTAAACTAAATTGGCTGATATTCAAGCTAATTGCCTTAACATGAAAACAAGCCTAGGTTGCCAACCACACTACCAATTGATACATATGTTTCAATTTCAGAACTGACTATCTGTGCATCTGCAGCTGCTTGCATGCACTTTTTTTAATCTCCGAACTTAAAAAAGCACTTCACCCCTCAGAGGGTCCATGCATTCTTCACCCCTACCCTCATCATTTTTAAGAACAAATTCTGACGTCTTGCCTTCCAATGCACGTGTACTTGACCCAACTCCGCAACAGGATGTTAATAATGTACTTCTTGTTCTGGAGCTGGTATTCTGAGGTCTGGATTCAGGCCAATCAAACTATGTTAATATTAACACTTGGCTATATTTTTATTTTGTTGTCGTTGTTTGAGCTTAAAACATCATTATATCCAATGGACCTAATTTAGCACATAGTGAATAGTTAGTTTGCAAGCTGCCTTGGTAGCGAGCTATCCATGTCAATCCTTTAACTATGTTGTAACTATCTTGTTTGTAACTTAATTTTTAGATGCTGTAAGTAATGTTACTACTTTTCCTTTTATTTCTCTTTTGTACCCAGGTACTTGTACCTAAGATGGCACCATTAGATGCAGCCATTGTACAAGCTTTTCACTGTACTCCTGTACTTCTATGTTGGAGCACACATGATATTAAAGGATATTCTGTTCTATTCTCTGATTAAATACCAGGCCAGAGTTCTACAGAATTTTGGATGTAGTGCTACAGTTTTGTCAGAAACACTGCTTAGATAGGGTGCAGCAAGTGCTTAACCATTTGGAGTCACGTACAACATATCACTGTTGTGCTCACTAGCTGATAGCAGAAGATTTGGCCTGCGAATTAATATCTTAAAACCTCTGGGACTGCCTCAGTATGTATCTTACTTTGAGAGGGTTGTCTGCAGGTCCAAAAGCAGAGCCTTAATAGGAATTGGCAATTGCATCATTCTAGATTTTTTAAAAATCACCCTGTTTAGATTTGCTGAAACATCTCTGGAGCAGGTGGGACTTGTTCTATTTCAATCATAAAAATAAAACATGTTGGATGTGATTCGATCTACCTGATATTCCAAAAATAGAGTTGCTTTCTCTGGGACACCTGGAAGATGAAGCTTGAAAGTTCCTTCACTCAATGTGTTTTCTTCAATACTGCACTTTTTTAAAAATATGCTATTCCTTGAGGCTGTCATTAATATTTATCAGCAGTAATACAAGGATGTGAGAAATACATTTTCATAACTTGATAAATGAAGTACTGGAGCTATCCTACTTGAAAACCATGTTTCTAGAATACATAAATATTCAAAAGTATTTAAACTAATCCAGAAAACCCCTCATATACAGTAATATATACAAAACTCGTACCTTGCTGCAGTACACAACAAGCTACTTGTGAGGCGCTGACCCTTCACCTTATTTTAGATTTAAATCGCTTAGCTTGTTTTTCTATCCTGCTATATTCATGAGGGAAAACATTACTTGATTTATAGATAACATAATGTGGAGCTGGAAGAACACAGCAGGCCAGGCAGCCTCAGAGGAGCAGGAAAGCTGACGTTTCAGGTCAGGACCCTTCTTCAGAAATTTCTGAAGAAGGGTC
>JAHRHZ010000095.1:8176808-8204555 GCA_024137785.1 Ginglymostoma cirratum | reverse complement strand
CTGGAGGAACACAGCAGGCCAGGTAGCATCAGAGGAACAGGAAAGCTAACCTAAGGGTCCCGACCCAAAACGTCAGCTTTCCTGCTCCTCTGATGCTGCCTGGCCTGCTGTGTTCCTCCAGCTCCAGATTGTGTTGCCTCTGACTCCAGCATCTGCAGTTCTTGCTATCTATAAGTTGATAGGCTGTTTTTTTAAAATTAAATTTAGGCAGGTGCAAGGTTTCACAAACTTTGGATGTTGTTTATTTCTCCAGCTCATCAGCTTTAAAAGATTTGGTGCATGTTCTGTGTAGTCTGTTGTCTGTCACCTTAGTCACCTTGCTGTCAATGATTTGTGAAGCACTTTGGGAGTGTTATATTTCAAAGGTGTTATATAAATATATGTTATGTGGTTTATTATCATATTTAGTTTTATGCTCCAGTGAAGTACCTTGGTTTTTAATTGTATGTTTGCAAATTGTTCTGTAACAGCAATGAGATGTGTGACAGATAGAATACATCTGAGCTAGAATGATGGTCGCACTGACCAAAATCCCACAATCCGAGAGAATTGCTCTAGAGGAGGAGGAAAAGGTTGCAGTTTGTACTGTCATCATGTATGGGCAATTACTTCATATAAAATGCATTCCAAGTATTCAGCAAATTGGTATGTTCCTTTTTTTTCAAAAAGGAAAGAAATTTACAAAATATTTTGCCCCATTTAAAAATAGACTTTGGATAGTTTTGCTTGACACATAGCTGGTTTCAGAGCATCTTCCATTGAGCCAGTTGCAATGTGCCCTGGCTCTTTACATTGGTGGCAGTTCATGTGGTATCATTTGTCCTGATTTTCAGTGACAGATCACGACTTTTTTTTTTACAGGTTTTATATCAAGCCAGTGAGTGGATGAAAAATTATGTGCATGATAGCTTTTCTTGCAATACCCAGGACCCCAAATGTGATTACTGTTAAACAATTTGCTGTAGCCATAGTAACCAAGCAACAAGGAAAATTGAACATCAAGTCCGTCGGGTTAAGCCTGAGGGACCCAAGTAACCTCTAGGGAGAAAATGATTTGCTGCCAATCTTATTGAGCTGCCTGCCCTTCTCCTCAGCTAAAGGCCAGCAATGGCTGCAGGCTGCTGTTATCATGACGATCACACATTACTAACCTAACCTCTTTTTGCAGCAGTGCCAGATGGATTGAGTGAGAGGAACTTGAATGAACTGCTGCAACCTTTCTCTGGTCACTGTGAGTTGCAAACAACTTGCTGACATGGAAAGAAGGGGAATGATGACGTTGCTTCCCTAGTGAATTTGCATAAATACATCTTCAAGTTCTTTAAATATTTCTTCTCGAAAACTGCTATTACTCACCTTTAAAACTGAATATGTCCAGCTGCAATACGTTTCTATTTCTGACAAAGCCTACCGTCCTCCAACCAATAGCATCCGATACTTTGTGCAAACATCTATTCTTTTGAAGAGAGTTAGATTGCCAAGGTTGGCAGGCTGGGTCTGATCATGAAGGGTGTTATGACTGGGGCCTGGTTTCACACAATGTGCATGGGTTCCATGTGAATACTATCTGTCTCTACTAGATAGCAGTAAAAAAGCTGGAATACTGATGAATCCTCCCCTATAGTCCATTTCAAAATTCCATGAATAATTTCCAAACCATTTAAAATGCCTGCTGTGCTGAGCTATTCAAAATCATGGGGAAACTGTAGATAGGGAGGAACTGTTGCTAGTTGGGTAAAGATTTTCTCCTTTTCCTCTCATGCAATCTCTCCATGTCTTTCTCATCCTGCCTTTTCTGTCTACCCAAATAGTTAAATATTCCTCATTTTTAGTTTTTGTGGTTTGTTAAATAATTGCCTGTAAGGTAAAACTACTCTGTCACCTGTTGCCATTCTATCGGACATCCTTTAGCAATATGTGAGTAATGAGCTGTCTCTGAATAAGAAATCAGGAGCTAAGCTCTCAACTGTTCATGCTGAATCTCTGAAAAACATCTTAATAGTTTTCTAACAACCGAATTTCCTCTATTTGTCACAATGGCCTTGGTTGCATCCACTTCCATGGGAAAAATAGATGCAAACTATTAGTTTAATGATTTAACAATGCCCTCTGCTGCTTTTTTTTTGGCCTGAATTGGCCCAGCTCCCTTTTTTTAACCACCTTTTACTGTATTTATGTTTGAAAATGGCTTTGCAATTTTTTTTTGTGTTAGTTGCCAGTTTCTTTTCTTGTTCCCCCTTTGCTTCTCTTATATTCTTTTTCACCTCCCTTCTGAGCCTTCAATTGAGGGGGGACCTGATTGAGGTCTACAAAATCATGAAAGGTATAGACAGGATGGATAGCAAGAAGCTTTTTCCCAGAGTGGGGAACTCAATTACTAGGGGTCACAATTTCAAGGTGAGAGGGGAAATGTTTAAGGGAGATATGTGTGGAATGCGTTGCCAGTGGAGGTGGTAGAGGCGGGCACAATAGTGTCATTTAAGATGTATCTAGACAGATACATGAATGGGCAGGGAGCAGAAGGATACAGATCCTTGGAAAATAAGCGACAGGTTTAGATAGAGGATCCGGATCGGCACAGGCTTGGAGGGCCGAAGGGCCTGTTCCTGTGCTGTAATTTTCTTTGTTCTATGTTCAACCTCATCCTCAATTATATATTCTACAAAGCAACTCATAAGCACACTTCGCCTTTTTTGTTACAATACCTGCCTCTTTTGTCTTTGAGGGACCTCTGGATTTTTGTCCAATTTTTCCCTTTCAAAAGAATATACTTGACTTCGGCCAGCCATTAATTTTTTTTTTTGAAGGTAGCCTGGTGTTCAGCTTGAGTTTAGAAAGATGAGAGGGGATCTGATTGAAATGTATAAGATTTTAACAGGAATGGAGAGAGTAGATAAGGAGGGTGTTTTCCCTGGTTGGGAAGTGTAGAACTAGAGGACATAGTCTCAGGATAAGGGGTAGACCATTTTAGGAGTGAGACCATTAGCAACCTTTTTTTCCACTCAAAAGGCAATGAGCCAGTGGAATTCTCTACCACAAAAGGCCATGAAGGCCAAATCATTGAATATGTCCAAAAAAGAGAGAAAAGTTCAGATTTGAAAGGTAGCGGAGAAGGTATGAAAAGAAAGGGGCAAATGGCATAGACTCTTGGCCATGATCATATGGAATGGTGGCAAACCTTGAAGTGCTGAATGACCCCCTCCTCCTCATTTCTATGTTTGTGTTACCATTTTCCTGTCAACCAAGTAATTTGATAAAAGAAGCAAAAGCTGACGGGGGAGAAAAAGTCTTTTTCATGCAATGAGTTGTCGATGTCTGCAGTGCAAAGCGTGACAGTGTGATGGAGGCAGGTTCGATGGAAACATTCAAAGGGGAATTGACTGCTATTTGAAATGTAAGAATGTTCCTAAGGGGAGAAGGTGGGAGAATGGAACTATGTGAATTGTTCATGCAGACATGATGGGCTGAATGGCATCTTTCTGTGCTCTAATAATTCTGTGAGTCGCCTTAGTTTGTCCACACTGGTTTCTCATCAGCCCCCACCTCTGTCAGTTCTATGCATATGTGCAGTTTGCACCCTTTATTAAGGCACCTACCAGCTATAACTGCAGTGGTATATTGCAGGTGTAATGCAGTTCTAAAGCATATATTTCATGAAAGGTCTGCTCTGGGCTGCATGTGGAAGCTGCTGACTGAGAGCTAAATCTACTTTAACAAGTGCTGGGAAGAAAGAAGTAGGAATGACAGTTTTCTATCTCTAGGCCAGAGAGGGGATCTGAGATTGATTGCAATACTTCAAACTCTGTACATCTGAGTTGAACTTCGTACAGATTCAGAATCAAGCCTTGGAGCCTTTTGGTCAATGGGGCACTGTGCATTTTCCAATCTATCACATAAACAACATGTAGCTCTCCTTTGTGTCTCAGTATTTTCAGCAATGAAAATGGTACTTTATAGACTGGAAACCTCTGAATCCAGCAGATTAGCTTCAGATGTTCATCCCCATGTTTGTGATGGCCCCTGCACTCGTTAATGGTATTTTCAGATATCTGCCTGATCACGAACAGGCTCGCTTCATCTCTGTGGGGATCATTTTAATATGCTTGAACTTCTAAGGCATGAAAGACTGCATGATTGTCATTGTGTTGCCTTTTCCCATTAGAAGGCCTGTTCATTTTTTAGAAAACAATCCCTAGATCATGGGGAGGCACCATCAAAGATCTTGTTGCACTGAACTCAGTTATGAATTGCTACTTAATTTTTACCTGCAAAATAAATGACAGCATTACGGGAATCCTGAATGCCTGTTCCAATCTAATAAAAAGGCTTTGAAGACTCTAAGTCATTCAAATTTCTCATGCCTGAGTTGCTTTGTAATCACTCCCTACTTTTGGACATTTTGTAATTGTATAATGACTATTTCTTCCAATTGAGCAGACAGCCCTTCTGGCCCCTCAGCCCAAGCGACTGCTCTCTATCTTTGATTTGAATTATTATTGTCACATTAACCCAGGTACATTGAAAAGTGTTTTCCATGTTATACAGACAAGTCATGCCTTAAATAAGTACATCAGCGTAATAGAACAGAATGCAGAATATAGTGTTACAGTCACAGAGAAGGTGCTAAGAAAGATCAGTTTTAATATGAGAGGTCTGTTAATACATCTAGTAACATTGGAAAGATGCTGTCCTTGAATTTTTTCGTATGTATGTTCAAATTTTTGTATCTTCTGCTCAATGCAAGAGGGTGGGAGAGAGTATGACTGGGTTGGGTGGGGTCTTTGATTATATTAGCTACTTTCCCAAGGCCGTGGGAAGTATAGACAGAGTCAATGGAAGGAAGGTTGGTTTTCGTGATGGACTGGGCTGCATTTACAACACTATAGTTTCTTGTGAACTTGGGCAGAGCAGTTGCCATACCAAGCTGTGAGGCATCCAGATAGGACGTTTTCTATGGTGCATCCATAAAAATTGCAAAGAGTCATTGTGGACATGCCAAATTTCCTCAACCTCCTGAGAAGTATCAGTGAGTGGCAACAGACCATTTGGTCGCAGTGGACATTACTTCAAAACTTTTGTTGCCCACATTTTCTTCAAACAAGAAGTCATTGGATAACAATGTGTCGTATCTGTACAGATGTGAAAGTATCATTTTTTTCAAAGAACTGTAATCCTGTTAAGAATGGATTCTAACAGGTAACCGTTTCCAATCTCAGACGATCAAGCTTCCAGAAAGTTCCAGCCTGAATTATAAAAGGTGGAATGGACATGCTTGCGCAGCAATATCTGTGGAATATCACACCTGATATTGTTGTAGCTTACTCCAAATCTCAGAGACAATGGACTCCTCAACTTCATGGCTTCAGATCTGCAATGTAACAAAGGAAAACTGGTGAAACTATTTACCCTAAATCCTCAAGTGAAGTCTTGACCATGTGACTGAAACTACTACTTCAGTAAAGAAAAACTGCTGTTTGCCTTTTGTTGTGTATCAGTGGCTACTTATCATGCAATCCAAACTGTTCTTTAATTCTGAAATATTTTTATCTTGAAACCCAGAAAAGGCTGGGTAGTTGGAAGAAAAATATCAACAATACCATAGCTGCAGAGAGAGGCTGTGCCATCCTGTCTGTCAAGAACTCGAAAGATTAAGTCTCACCCAGCCTGTTTTATAAGAGCTCCAAATTCACCTGTGAACAAGTTGGGCCTTCAATTACAGAAACTACCAAGAGTTGTCTTCATCACCTTCTTCACTTCAAAGAAACCTTCGAGTTCATCAAGATCTGACTCCAAGTGTCTAACTTTCGCTGAACTGCATTTCCAGAATGGGAAAAGCCTTCTACTTGACTGGAGTTTAAAACATGTGGACTGTTTTGTTTGGTTCTGATTGTAGAAGTCTGGTACATTCCTTACTTGTATCCTTGACCGACACATTGATATATCAGCTCTGCTCATAGTCTAAACAAATCACAAGGGTTATGATGTTTATAGGTAGTTTGTGATGTTAGTGGATTAAGAAATAATTTTGCAGTGTTCACTTGGACTGGAATTGCTATAGCCTTGAGCTGTTAATTAGGACAAATTAAAAAAAAACAAAGCTCTCCCTCTTTTCACTAACCTTTCTGGAGAGTTTGCCATTGTGAATGTATCCATTTTGTATTGGCTATTCCTGTGTGTGCCTCGAGTGAAGATGCTAAATGCTGAATTGTTTGCCATTTGCCATTTGTACTCTGAACCCAGGTTTGTTAACATTTGGACAGAAAGTATCAAAACCTATTTCATATATAATTTTTCCACTCCACAGAGAGGGGCAAGGAGAGCCTTTCTCACATCGATCTGGGTTTAGTTCAAACCAACTGGCTGTTTTGAGATAACATGGTGTGGAGCTGGATGAACACAGCAGGCCAAGCAGCATCATAGGAGCAGGAAAGCTTGACGTTTCGGGCCTCGACCCTTCATCAGAAATGGGGGAGGGGAAGAGGGTTCTGAAATAAATAGGGAGAGAGGGGGAGACGGATAGAAGATGGATAGAGGAGAGGATAGGTGGAGAGGAGACAGACAAGTCAAAGAGGCGGGGATGGAGCTAGTAAAGGTTGGGGAGGGGAGATTTTGACCCCCCCCTCCCCATTCCTCAGACGACATGTCCATCCTGGGCCTCCTGCAATGCCACAATGATGCCACCCGAAGGCTGCAGGAACAGCAAATCATATTCAGCCTGGGAACCCTGCAGCCCAATGGTATCAATGTGGATTTCACAAGCTTCAAAATCTCCCCTCCCCCAACCACATCCCAAAACCAGCCCAGCTCGTCCCCGCCTGTTCTTCCTAACCTGTTCTTCCTCTCACCTATCCCCTCCTCCCACCTCAAGCCCCACCCACATCTCCTATCTACTAACCTCATCCCGCCCCCTTGACCTGTCCGTCCTCCCTAGACTGACCTATCTCCTCCCTACTTCCCCACCTACAATCACCTTTACTGGCTCCATCCCTGCCTCTTTGACTTGTTTGTCTCCTCTCCACCTATCCTCTCCTCTGTTCATCTTCTATCCGCCTCCCCGTCTCTCCCTATTTATTTCAGAACCCTCTTCCCCTGCCCCATTTCTGATGAAGGGTCTAGGCCCAAAACGTCAAGCTTTCCTGCTCCTATGATGCTGCTTGGCCTGCTGTGTTCATCCAGCTCCACACCTTGTTATCTCGGATTCTCCAGCATCTGCAGTACCTATTATCTCTGATACAATTATGGCTGTGTTGAAATGCTTTACAGTACCCCACTGTGCTGACTAAATTCAGTTGATGTCTTTTTACTTAATTCTGAAAACTAGCTTCGCCCTCCCAGTTTGAACCCAACAATTCAATTGTTGTGAGAAGGAACTTTAAAACAATCCGAGCTGTTGGCTCACTCGCCATTCACTGTCTAGATGGTGTGAATAATGACAATCAGCAAACAAGATGCTGGATTCAAGTCCCAGATCAGTTATGTCAAGTCCCCAAAAAGTATCAAGTGTGCCTGTAATTCTGGTCTGAGAGGCATGACGGGGACTGCAACTGGGTTAATCCATGTGCTAGAGAACTTTAAGGTCTGGTTCAATGACTGGTGCTCTTTAACCCTTAATTTGCTGCAGAAACTGTATACTGTACAATATGGCATTGAGAAAAGTGGTGGTTGTAGTGATTATAATGAGGTCAGCCAGGTAGACAGCATAGAATATGAGTTCACCTGATTGGGGGTATTAATCTGATCCAATCAGAGAGCTCTGGCTGACAGATATAAACAGGAGTCAGGGGTTCTACTCACTGTGAGAGCTGGATCAGATGGAGCTAGATCAGTGTCAAGTACTATGCCATGTAAACAAAGAGTGACTTGATGATGGGATACCGACCTCTAGAGTTATTTCAGTGGTGAGCTAAAGTTGTCCATACACTATGGTTGTTACGTAGATGAGAGGGGAAAGAGATATCATGACTGGATGTGTCATGGCCACATTAACAGTTAAAGATGGAAACAAAATTGGTCATGCTGTGAAAGGTATTGGCAATGTGATTAATCATGTCGAAGATTGCAAATAGATCTTGGTGAATGAAAATAATGAGTTGAGATCAGCGAAGGGACACAATTAAAATGCCTGTAAATGAGAGTATATTGTAACTATAAGTCTCGAGCATTTTTTTGTTTCATAATAAACTGCTTGCCTGCCATTCATCATGTAATTGCTATAGTTTCAAAATAATATATACAATAGAGTGCCTGACTGCTGGGACGAAAACATCTACTTTCGTTGCATTCTGATTTTGTATATATGTGGGTCGATAAATTGACTGAAATGGAAGTAGAGCTATAAGCAACTTGGTTACAGTGGGAATATCTGCTGTGAAATAAATAGCTTAAATCTTTATTCAGTGAGTCAAGTTGAAGTGGCTCAGAACATAACTGAGTAAGTTTAATGTATGGTCAGCATATTTGCAGATAATCACAGGAGAGCTGGAGTGGTTAAAGATGCAAGAAAGACAAACTGAGCAGTGGTGATCTGTATTTAATTAGAGCTTAAAGCTTTAAGGAGAATTTTAAATACCTTTGGATATCTAAATCCACCCGTAATCTGTGTTTTGAGATGACTGCTAATGATCTTAGTTTCACTGAGAATTAATTTTGGTTTGGAGGATCAAATGTAGAATCATTTTACATGGAGATTTTCTTTCAATCAGAGGATGCAAGGGTCACTGGCTGGGCCAGTATTTATTGCCCAACCCAAGTTGCATTTGAGAAGAAGGTAGTCAGCTGTCTTCTTGAACCACTGAAGTCCATTACAGGTAGACTCTCAATGCCATTTGGGAAATGTTCCAGGATTTTAACACAGAGATATTGAAGGAATGGCGATATATTTCCGGGCCAGATAGTGAGAGAAACTTGCAGGTGATGTTCTCAAGTATCTGCTGCCCTTTCCTTTCATAGATTGTATTGATAATGGGTTTGGAAGGTGCTATCCAAGAAGCCTTGGTGAGTTCACAGTGCATCTTGTAGATGGTAAAACTGCTGCTACTGAGTGTCAGTGGTAGGAGGAGTGAATGTTTGTGAATGTGATGCTATTCAAGCTGCTTTTCCCTGAATGGTGTCAAGCTTCTCAAGGGTTTTTGGGAGCTGCATTCCCCCAGGTAAGTGTGGCGTATTCTATCACTTCTGACTTCTGCATTGTGGATGGTGAACAGGCGTTGGGGAGTCAGAGTACCTAACTGCAGGATTCCTAGCCTCTGACTTCCTCTTGTTGCCACAGTGTTTACATGGCTCAGTGGTAACCCTCCAAGATGTTGATAGTGAGGAATCCAGGGATGGTAATGCTGTTAAATGTCAGAAAGGATCCTGGTTAGATTCTGTCTTGTTGGTACTTGTGTGGCTCTAAAGTTTCTTGCCACTTGTCAGGCCAAACCTAGATATTCTCTAGGCTTTGCTACATTTGGACATAGACTGTTTCAGTATCTGATGAGTCATGAATGGTGCTGAGCATTGTGCAAACATAGCAGTTTTGACCTTATGACAGAGAGAAGGTCAGTGGTGAAGCAGCTGAAACTTTTTGGGCCTAGGATATTACCCTCCCTTAATCTGAGACCACTGAACTACAACAATCACAACCATCTTCTTTTGTCATGACTCCGACCAGTGGAGAATTTTTCACCTGATTCCTTTTTATTCCTGTCTTCCTCAGGCCCCTTGACTCCACAACTTGGCCAAGTGTAGCCTGAATATCAAGGGCAATCACTCCCTCAGTTAAGGGAAAGAAGACATTGGTGGGAGTGGTCTATAGGCCACAGCAGTTATACACTAGGGTGAGGTGTAAATGAAGGTCCGTCAGTGAGAAGTGTACAATGTCACCAATATACGGCACCATGTTAGGTGCAACATACCTAGGTACAACCCTTAGATACAAAAATAGAGAAAATAAAGAGAAAGGTTACAGTATGTTACAGATGGCTGCTGCTGCTACAAATACATTAGTTGTCATCTTCCAAAATTACCTAGGTTCTGGAACTGTCAAAACAGTTTGGAAATCTGCAAATAAACACCTCTATTCAGGACAGACAGGAGGGAGAAAGGAAACTAAGTGCCATTTAATCTAACATCACTCATTGGGGAAAAGCAAGAGCCCATTATTAAGGAGGTAGTAGAAGAACATCTGGAAAGCTGTCATACAACAGTTAGGGCCAAAATGGTTTTATGAGAGGGAAATAATATTTGACGTGAGGATGTAACAAGCAGGGTAAATAAAGGGGAACAGTAGATGTTGTACATTTTGGCTTTTCAAAAAGCATTTGAAATGTGCAACGTAAAAAGTGACAGTATAAAATAAAAGGTTGCAGTGCTAGATTTCCTGTTGCATGACTGTAACTGTGAAGTATTGTATTAAGGTAAGGCAAGCCAGGGCAGGACTAGTACAATTATTGGTAGGGCCCTGGGGGTTGTTGCCGGACAGAGACCTATGGGTGCAGGTCATAGTTCCTTGAAAGTGGAGTCATGGGTATACAGGGCACTGAGGAAGGTGTTTGGCGCACTTGCCTTCATTGGTTAGAACAGTGAGTTTAGGAGTTGGGATGTCATGTTGCAGCTGTACAGGACATTGGTCAGATCACTTGTAGTGTACAATCCTGGTTGCCACTGTATAGAAAAGATGTTGTTAAACTTGAGAGGGCGCGGAAAAGATTTATGAGGATGTTGCCAGAACTGGAGGGTTTGACCTATAGGGAGCGGCTGAATGGGCTGAGGCTTATTTTTTCCGGGAGTGTCAGAGGCTGAGGGTTGACTTTATAAAGGTTTGTAAAATCATGAGGAGCATAGGTGAATAGTCAAGGCCTTTTTCCTTCGTGGGGTGGGATGTAGTCTAAAACTAGAGTGCTTAGGTTTAATGTGAGAGGGGAAATATTTAAAAGGACCTAAGGGATAACTTTATCATGTGGAGGGTGGTGCATGTATGGAGCAAGCTTCCAAAATGTTAGAGATGGGTACAATAACAACATTTAAAAGGCATCTGAATGGGTATATGAATAGGAAGTGTTTAGAGGGATATGGGCCAAATGCTGGCAAATGGGACTAGGTCAAATCGGGATGTCTGGTCAGCAGGGATGAGTTGGACTGAAGGATCCATTTCTGTGCTGTATGACTCTAACTAGAGTATTCTTTAACAAACTGGAAAGAGAGGTGACATAAATGGATAACTTCCAGATTGGCAATCTGTAACTAGTTGAATAGCCTGAACTATCTATAACCATGACATGAGTGAAGGAACAGACTGTGTTTTTTTGGCTAAATTTGCTGTTTTACAAAGATAGATGGGAAAGCTAGCTGTGTGGTTACAAGGGATCTTGGTAGAGTGTGAGTGGGTGAAAAAAAATGAAAGTTGAAGCATAATGTAGGAAAATATGAGCTTGTTGACTATGGCAGGAAGAATAGAAAAGGTGAATCTTATTTAAAAAGAGACTATAGCTCAGAGACATTTTGGTGTTCTTGCATATGAATTATAAATAGTTAGCTCGCAGGCACAGCAAATAATTAGGAAGGCAAATTGAATGTTTGCTTCTATTGCAAGAGGAATGAAGTACACAAATAGCGAAGTCTTGCTACATCTACAAAAGAAGTTCGTGAGACTGCGCCTGTCTCCTGAAGCACTGTGTAGCTCAGTTGGCTGAATGGCTGGTTTGCGATGCCAGCAGCATGGGTTCAGTTCCTGTACCAGCTGAGATCAGCGTGAAGGTCTGCCTTCTCCAGCTCACCACTCACCAGAGCGGTGATGAATTTAACCTGAGGATCACCAGTCATCTCTCTGCAATGGAAAAGCAGACTATGGTCCTCTGGGACTTACGGTAGCTTTCGTTTTCAGTACTCAGTGGAGTTTTGGTCTCCTTACTCAACGATTTGCATTGGAAGCAGTTTGGAACTAGTTCACTGTGCTGATTCAAGGGTGAAGAGGTTGTCTTCAAGAAAAGATTGAGCACGTTGGGCCCATACTTTTTTGCAGTCTGGAAGAATGAGAGGTGATCTTATTAAAATGCAAGATTCTAAGGGGGATTGGTAAGATTAATATCAAGAGAATGTTAACACTGACAGGCACAGTGTAAAAATAAGGGGGCTACTGTCAAAGATGGAGATTTCTTCTCTCAGGGGGTGATTGATCTTTGGAATTCTTTTTGCCAGCAAGCAATGGAGGCAGTAAGACTTGGGCCATTTGGTTCATCAAATCTGCTCCACAATGCAGCGAGATCGTGACTGATCTGATAATCCTCAACTCCACTTTCCAGTCAGTTCCCCACACCCATGATTTCCTTACTGATTAAAAAATTGATATGTCTCTTGAATATACTTAATGACACTGTCTAAACGGCTCTCTGTAGTAAGGAATTCCACAGATTCACTATCCCCTGAGAGGAACTATTCCTCCTCATCTCTGTCTTAAGCAGACAACCCGTTACTCTGAGATTATGCAGTCTTGTCCTAGACTCTCCGACAAGGGGAAACAGCCTCTCTAAATCTACCCTGTCAAGTTTCAACTAGATGGCCTCACATTCTTCTCAACTCCAATGAATACCAGCTCAACCTACTCAACCTCTTCCTTTAAGAAAATCCGTCCATATTGGGAATCAACCTGATGAACCTTCTCTGCACTACCACCAGTGCCCATATATTAAATAAGTGGACTAAATCTGTTCACAGCGTTCTAAGTGTGGTCTGTCTGGTGCCTTGTAGAGTTTTAGTAAGTCTTCCCTATTTTTATACTGCATTCCCCTTTGAAGTAAAGGCCTCCATTCTATTTGCCTCTAATATTATCTGCTGCACTTGGATGCAAACTTACCATAATTGCTTGACAATCCTCCAATCATTCAGTGCTGGAACTTTCTGAAATCGAGGCTGGTCACTGAATGTTGTGACGACTGAGTCATGCAGATTTTTGATTGGTAAGGTTTTCGTGGTCACAGGGGAGAAGGAAGAAAATAAACTTAAGGCGGCTGTCGTTATCCTGTTGAATTGCCGAGCAGGTTCAAGGAGCTGAATGACTTACTGCTGCTTCTTGTGATGTTATTCTGCTGCACCTTTTTAATGAATGGTGCAAATGTTTGGATATTTCTAGGAGCAGGCCACTTTTGAAGTACAGTAAAGAATAAATCTTCTTTAACCTTCTTTAATCTTCTTGAAACATGGAATTTATTTTTAGCATGCGGGTTTGAGTTTTCAAGTCTTGCACCTGCCAGACTCTAAAATTCGCTTTTAAAATTCTACAGGTACTAAACAGTCTTTTAAAAATCACAGACAAAGAGGGTTATTGCTCTGGACCCTAGAATTTGCAATCGATCACTCAACTTTTAATTGACATCAAGAGCCATAATCCACTACCGTTGGCGGTTTATGCCCGGCCAATAGTCAAGTTAGCAACTTGTCATTGTCCTAACAATCAATTGCCTGCACCTAACCTTACGTTTTGCCAGCCGCACTTTGAATGTTAGTCTCTTGTGTGCCAATCTCTGTACCCTGTCTGAACCTGATTTGCTTGTGTGTCTTCTGAAACTGTAGCAAATATAGCTGACCAGGTAGGGAACATACTAATCAAAAACAGCAAAAGAAATTCATCAAGGAAGAAGTCCAAAGGACATTTGAAAACAACAAACAACCACAGTGAGATCTTGGGAAATAGCAACCAGTTCAATACATAATGTAAGCAGTATCTTGCTCATTGATATTCTTTCTTTCTTTACAGACATGGTATCCAGTAAATTGCAGAACAGCAATGTGTTTACCATTGCAAAGAGGAATGTGGAAGGTCAGGACATGTTGTACCAATCTTTGAAACTAACCAATGGGATCTGGATGCTGGCAGAATTACGCATTCAACCTGGAAATCCCAACTACACGGTAAGAGCATGCATCACAGTCAAGAGTTTTCGATGAAATAATGATGTACTGGAAATAGAGTTTCAACATTTGATCATGTGGGTGAAACTTAGAGTACTTTAGCCCAGAAAAAATGAAGGTACGTTGTGGAGCCCTCAATGCCAGTTAAAGAGGATTTTAAAAAAAATTCAGATCTGTGCATCTCATCTGCCCCAGTAATCGTTTCATGGAAGGTACATATTTATGATATTGACTGAACCAGAGATACATCTTGGATGGGATGGCTCACAGAGTTGAATAGCTTGCTGACATTTAATCTCTAGATATGAACACGAAAGATGGGTGGGTGTGTATGGATTTAGAAAGCGGCCAGACATTTACTGAACTGAGCACAAGCATAACGGAAGTTGGAGGAAAAATCAAGTGATGGTGGATTGCAGGGTGTTAGGGTGACAGTGGAATGGTGGTTATGGGTGATGAAGATTGTGCAGAGTTCAAGGAGATGTATCTTATTGATTTCTCTTTGCCTGATTGTCTGCCTTAATGGTGAAGGAAGTTGGCCGATAATAGATTTGTTGAGTTGTGACGATGTCCTAAAGCACAAAATCTTCTTCAAGGCTGTTGAGAATTGAGCCCAGCCACAGTAACAGGAATAATGAGCATGGCTGTGTGCATTTATTTGCAATGCAAAATACCCACAAAACATCTTTGATTTTTCCCAGCATTGACTAGGTATCTAGATTTGTTCATTACTTTCTAATTACTTAATTTGCTTAACCATTATTGCAGTGTACTTTGGAGATCAGCAGTGAAGTGCTGTTGGTTTTTTATTTTCAAGTGTCATTGAGGGATACATCAGTGAGCAGCTGAAAAATAAATGGGCATAAGTATTCAGCAGTCAGAGAGTTTTGTGATTAACGTTTAGGGAGTGGGTTGCATCTCTGAGTAAGGGTAAAGCCTAAACTGAGCAGCATTCTGGATCAATGCTGTGATGCTTCAGGCAGTGTCTGTTTTTCATTTATTCATAGCATGTGGGCCTTGCTGGCTAGACGAACATGTTTTGCCCATCTCATTGTCCTTGAGATGCTGCTGGTGAGCTGTCCTCTTGAACTGCAGCAATCCAACAATTAACAATGCCAGTAGGGAGGGAGTTCCAAGATTTTGACCCTGTGACACTGAAGGACTGGGGGTTTATCACTAATTCAGAATGGTGAGTAGCTTAGAGGGGAACTTGCGGGTGTTCCCATGTATCTGCTGCCCTTATCCTTTTAGATGGTGGTGCCTCGATGAATTTCTACAGTGCATCTTGTAGATGGTACACACCGTTGCTATTGTGCATCAGTAGAGGAAATGAATGTTGTGCCCATCAAGCTGTCTGCTTCGTACTGGATGGGTAAAGCTTCTTGAGTGTTGCTGGAGCTGTACTCATCCAGGCAAGTGTGGAGTATTCCATCATACTCTTGACTTGCACCTTATATGTGGTGGTCAGGCTCTGGAGAGTCATGAGGTGAATTATGCATGCAGGATTCCTATCTTCTGACCTGTTTTTATAGCCACTGTGGTTTTATGACTCGTCCAGTTCAGTTTCTGGTCAATGACAATCCCAGATGTGGATGGTGGCAGCTCAGTAGACAATAATGCCGTTGAATATCAAAGGACAGCAATTAGATTCTCTCTTGTTGGAGATGGTCATTGCTTGGCAATTGTTTGGCATGAGTGTTACTTGCCACTTTTCAGTCCAAGCCTGGATGTTGTGCATTTGGACATGGACATTTGGAAAGTCAAACCAAAATAGGACTTGTACAGGACCTTACCATTTACTGTATAAGTATGTAATTCATTGAAAGCGGCGTCACAGGTGGACAGGGCGGTGAAGAAGGTGCTGGCCTTCATTGGTCGGGGCATTAAGTGTAGGAGTTGGGATGTTATGCTACAGTTGTATAAGTCATTGGTGAGGCCGCACTTAGAGTATTGTGTACAGTTCTGGTCACCCTGTGAAAGCAAAGACATAGTTAAACTGGAAAGTGTGCTAAGAAAAATAATGAGAATGTAGCCAGCACTAGTAGGCCTGAATTATAGGGAGAGATTGGCCAGGACAGGACTTTATTCCTTGGAATGAGGGGTGCCCTTATTGAGGGAATAAAATCATCAGGGGCATAGATAGGATTAATGCATATAGACTTTTATTCAGGGACGGGGAATTGAAAGCTAGGGGGGCATAGGTTTAAGGTGAGAGGTGAAAGATTTAAGAAGGACTTGAGGGGCAACAACTTCACACAGAGAATGGTGTGTATATGGATTAGGCTGCCAGAAAAAGTGGTTGAGGCAGGTACAATAGCAATATTTAAGAAAAATTTGGATAGGTACATGGATAGGAAGGGTTTAGAGGGATATGGACCAAATGTGGGCATTGGAACTAGCTGAGTGGGCACCATATCCAGCATGGACCAGTTTGGGCTAAAGGACCTGTTTCCATGCTGTATTACTCTGTGCATCTATGGATGCTTCAATGTCCCAAATTGTTCACTAAATTCCTAAACTAATACATTGTCTGTGGATGGCAGTGACTGTTGCATCTGGGTCCTGGCCAGCAATGAGTACTTAAATTCTTTCCACTTTTGAAACAAAATAACATATTATGTTGGGGAAAGGAACATTTTGCATGCTACATACTCCAGGTTAAATGTAGTATAGTTGTGTGCAGAAGAAAGCTGTTCATTGCTGTTCGGAACACCAGTAGACCACTCAACCTTTGAGCCTATTCAACCTTTTCATTTTTTGATATTTTCCGAGCCATAAACAGTTAGGGCTTGATTCAGGGACTCCTGGCTCAGAAGTAGCGACATTACCGTTGCACTACAAGACCCCTAATTCATTTGTTTATTCACAGCATGTGGGCATTGTTCATAAAAGGAACATTTATTGTGCTTACTAATTACCTTTGTGCAGTAAGCGATCTACTTAAATACAATTGAGTGATTTCATTGGCATTTAAAAATGAACCATATTACGGAGAGTCAGTGTCATATATTGGCCAGATTCTGTAACAATGGTAAATGTCCTTCCCATGAGGACATTTAGTTGGATAATAGCTGATCCCCATTTCACTCCCATTTGTTCCATGTCTCTTAATGCCTTTGGCTAATACAAAAATTATTTCTGTTTCGAATCTCTCAATTTTCAATTGGCCTAGTCTCTCAATAGAGTTCCACATTTCCACTGAATACTACAGACATTTCTCATGCAATCTCAGATGTACCACTATGGTTGCAGATCAGCAACTCAGTGGTAATACACTTCCCTCACATTAAGAAGTTGGCAATTGTAATCCCACTTTAGAGATTTAAGCATGTAATCTAGGTTAGCAATTTGGTGCAGTGTCAAGGGATGCTTGCATGTTTGGAGGTGCTGCCGCCTTAACGAAACATTAAACTAAATCTCCGCTCACAGTGAAAGCTTCAATGCAGCTATTTCAAAAGAGAACAAGCGACTTGCTCTTAATGTTGTCTTCACTATTTATTCTTCAATCAACATGTGCTGAGATGTGCATTGAACAGGGATCTGGCCTGTCCCGCTTCTCTTGAAGAAAGGTGTTGAAACCTGGTGCCGAGGTGTCTGCTTCGTTGAAAGCAGTGTGAGAACTTTTTTTTTTTGGATTAGACAAAAGGCATGAGTGGGTGGGGTCAGGCTGACTCAGACCCAGGGTTTTAGTTTTGTGTTCAGTTGTTGAAATTGGAATTTTTTAGAGTTGAAGCTGCTAGATACAGCTCTCTCTCTGCTGTTGCTGCAAAAAGCTTGAGTTCTCTGTCTGCTGGTAGAGTGAGAAGCGAGCACGTTAGATTGAAATTGTTTTGCTACGTTTGCCTTTGCCAAGAGTGTGCTTAAAGAATGCTGCTATATTTGAACAGTTGATCTGTGTTAGTTAAATAAAATATTATTTTGTTAAATATTTTGATGGTTAAGGTTATGCCTTTTGTTTTGTTAGTATTTTAACTATGGTGTAAGAATAAAGTGTATTTTGCTTAAAGCCTAGTAGTTCGACTAATCAAATCACATCTGGACTGCTGCACCTTACACGTGCCTTTAAATAAGATAAAAGCTAGGGTCTAGGCTACCTCCTTAATATGTTGTAAGGGGGTTTGGTCTATTTTATAACAAACGTAATTAAAACTGATCACTGTCACATTGTTGTGGAACCTTACTGTATGTAAATTGGTTGACTCATTTCCCTGCATTACAACAGTGATGAATAAAGGTATTAAGTTGGCTGTGAAGTGCTTTGGGGTATTCTGGGGTTGTGCAAGGAGCAATTAATATGCAATTTTTCTTGTCCATATCTCACGGCAGCTATCCTGTGCATCCATCTGTAATGGCTAGTTATTGCCAAATTAAGGACAGCTTTGCACTGTGTACACATATTCTGGGGCCAATCTTGAATTTGTACAGGCTGATCTGATGAGAGTATTCACTGATCTTTATTGTAGTGCTGGCAGGTTCAGTGATTATTAATTCCAGTCATCTCCCATTAGGCTCCCATGGAAGTTATTTGATTTGATCTGTTAATTCTGTTTCTCTCTGCAAATGCTGCCTGGTCTGCTGGGTTTCCCAGGATTTTCTGTTCTTATATTAAGTTTAAAGTTTTATTCTGAGCAAGTGAGCATTGCAGATAATTTCAGAATTTGTTATGTATCACTTAAACCTTGACATTTTGACCAGGTTCCTCATTTAGGGAAGCTCAAAATGGTAGCAATATGGCTAAATATGGGGTAGTTAAGCTGAGAAATATAGATCAAAATGTACTGTTTCAAAGAGAAAAGTTATGCAAAGTTCTATAGTTTGACATCTCAGCACTCAAGGTTTTTTACAAGGTGCCAGTCTGTAGTTTTAGTTCTGTCACGGTGCAATGCCTTCTCTTTATCTGTGCATGCAGGCTTGACTCATCTGACTATGTTGTCAAGCTAACAGACACTCCATAAAGTTCAGATCTTAAATGAATTATAAAAATTCCAGAACAAAAGCAAAGTTTCTGGAAAAGCTCAGCAGGTCTGGCAGCATCTGTGAAGGAAAGAAACAGAGTTAATGTTTCGGGTCCGGTGACCCTCAGAAATGAGGATGATTTGCCAGATCCGAAACATTAACTCTGTTTTTTCCTTCACAGATGCTGCCAGACCTGCTGAGCTTTTCCAGCAACTTCTATTTTTATTCCTGATTTACAGCATTCGCAGTTCTTTTGGTTTTTATAAAAATTCCAGATCACAACGTGCAAAATCCATCAGAAAAGTTATCTATCTCTAGACTAGCTTCCAAAGCAAAAAAAAATCTGACTACCTCCCCTACCTGCAGCAAATGTAGACATAGATTTTCCTCAACATTCGACAGAACTGCAGATTTGCCCCCTCACTTGTGAAAGATTGTTTGGCTGCTTTTTTGTGTTCAGTTTTGGGCACCAATATCAGAAAAGATGCATTGATCTGAGAAGAGGTGCAATGTTATTTGCCAGATTTATACCAGGGCTTTAAAGTGTTAAATTGAAAGATTGTGTAAAGCTAGCTTTTAATTTCTTGATTTTAGAATGTTGAGGAGTGATCTAATCAAGGGAGCACAATCTTAACAGTAGAACCAGGCCATTGGGAGTGAAATCAGGTATCGTTGTTTCATGCAAAGTATGTTGGAAATCTGGAACTTGCTTCCAGTAGAGCCCTATCGATTGACTTTTTTAAGACCAGGAATTGATAGATTTTTGTTGGTAAGAATATAAAGGGATTTGGAGCAAAAATGGTGGTTAAGTGCAATGTTTATCATGTTTGGGACTATGTTTTAATGTATGATAAAATGAAGGATTGATGGGATAGGATAAAGCTATTTGCTTGTCAGATAACATTATACTTAAGATCAAAAAAATCTGCAAAAACTCAGCACATGGAGAAAGCAATAGAGTTAACATTTCAGATCAAATACCTTCCGTTAGAGCCTAATGGAAGATGACTGGAATTAACAATAACTGAAATTATCAGCACTACAGTAAAGATCCATAAATACCCTCACCGGAACAACAGGTTTCCTTCCCTAAAGGAAATTAATGATAACGGTTTTTACGACAATTGGTGACCGTGTAATAATCACCATTGTGGAGACAAGCTTTCAATTGCAGATTGATTCAGGCAGCTGCCATGGTGGGATTTGAACCAGAGCATTAGCCTGTGCCCCTCTTTTATTAGTCCATTGACGGCATCATTTCACCGGTACCTCCTCAGCTAATTTTAGTGACAAAATCCTTAAAAGTTGTAAACTTTCACAGGCGGAATTCCAGCTCCTTTCCTTCAAAGATTTTCATCCAAGAGCAGATACTGATGCTGCCAGGTTCCACAAATCTGGCCTTCACCAAAATTACTCTGTTCTCTAGAGCCTCTACAGCACTATTCTGTCTCAATGGCGTGCATCCACAAAGGTTACCTTTCTCAGAATCCTCTAATAATCTTGTGCACGATGTGGTTGAGTTTGGTCAGTCAGTTCCTTTAATTAACTGAAACAGTAACATCATTTCTGTCTTGCCAGCACCTGGATCCAGTCTTTGGTTTTTTTTCACCCTACCTTCTCTGGATAGCGGAGTGATCTGAACTCGGATGGCTCTGTGTCTATTATCTGATTTCAACTTGTTGCAGTTTCCCCAGCATCCTGAAATTTCAGGCTGTCTCTCAATTAGGGTCTGATTCATAAAGTGTAAGCTTTGAAACCAAGGTCAGTGCACTCAGTAGATGATTCAACAAGTCATCTGGCCAGACAATACTCTGTTCCTCTTCCTCCATCATGTGATGTAATTGTAAAAATGCAACAAGTAAAAGTTTACCTCAGTGACTTCAAAGGCAAAATTTCTGAACCAGGTGAGCGACGGTCCCATTATTTGGAGAGATTCTTTTCACTGGCAAAAGGAGAAAATTATTGAATCCAAAACTTTGCAAGTGAGAAATGAAAATATGCCATTAAAAGCAGCAACTGTGAAAGCAAGTTCGTCCCAACTTTGATCTCTTTCTGAAGGATGACATGTTATAATGCAGTAACACCTTTGCGATAAAATTTGTGACATTTCACAAAAGTTTATTTCGCAGGTTCAAATCGAGCTCGTAATATGTATTTGATTTATTCACTGATCGCTGTTATATTTTTCCTCTCTATTCAACCCGTTCTGAGATTTAGTACATACCTTTGGCACAAGTGGGGCTTGAACCCAGATCTCCTGGTCCAGACGTAGGGACACTACCACATCATCACAAGAGTATTATACTCTATTGTACAATCCATTTGGAAATCATCGCCAATTAAGCCTTCAATGCTTGCTATTGGGACCTTAACTGTTTCACTACCCATGTAAGAATAGTTCAGTCTTCTTGAGTTGCACGGACTTGCATTTCTACTAATTTAGAAGAATGAGGGGGTATCTCATTGAAATAGATAAAGTCTAGATGGGACTGGACAAGCTAGATGCAGGAAGAATGTTCCCAGTGTTGGGCAAATCCAGAACTAGGGGTCACAGTCTGAGAATAAGGGGTAAGCCATTAGAACTAAGATAAGGAAGAATCTCTTCACTCAGAGTTGTGAACCTGTGGAATTCTCTACGACAGAAAGCCAGGTCGTTAGATATATTCAAGAGGGAGCTGGACGTGGTCCTTGCAGCTAAAGGCACCAAGGGGAATGGAGAGAAAGCGGAAGTGGGATACTGAAATTGCATGATCAGCCATGATCATATTGAATGATGATGCAGGCTCGAAGGGCCAAATGGCCTACTCCTGCACCTTTTGTCCATTTCTTTGTCTTCTTGGAAAACTACAGTGTTAGCTTCTTGTCTAAACTCTGAGTAATTAATTGTGAGCCCTAATTGCAGACCAATCCTGTGTATTGTGATACAATCAAATAGGTCTCTAGAATAATCTGGTTTCAACCAAATGTTGGTTCCTTGACTCTTTTGTTTAAGATTTATTTTATCTGCTACTACCTGACTCAAAGGTTGACCATGTTTAGACCATTTTCATGGAATTCAATATGGACAGCTCAAGAAGCAAATTTTAAACTCTGATGAAGGGTCTAGGCCCGAAACGTCAAGCTTTCCTGCTCCTATGGTGCTGCTTGGCCTGCTGTGTTCATCCAGCGCCACACCTTGTTATCTCTTAAACTCTTGCTTATCTTGATTTCTTTGGGACTCTTTGGTGCAGTGGTATTGCCTCTACCTCTGGGCTATGAGGTCTGGGTTCAAGTTCCATCTGCTCCACAAGTATGTACTAATATCCCTGAACAGGTTGATTAGAAAATAACTTCGGAAATCGCGATAGATAATTGATGGACAGACAATGGGCAATGAAGGTGATCTTGGTTCTATTTTGCAGAGTTATTATCTTACAGACAGTAGGCCTGGAAAGAAAATAAACCTGTTTTTTCAGGTTGTCGTTCAATCTGCCCAACTCTGAATCTTCTTCCAATTTATGGTATTTGCCATGTTACTTTAACTGATGTTCACACTGTAATCATTGCTGCTGTTTTGACTGTTGTACCCGTGCTCAGATTTGACATCGGGCTCCACAGCGTCTCCCACTCCTCCCACTCAAAATTAATTTCTCAGAATGCTGAGTCAGTTGAAATATCCAGTTTTAAGGGCCAAAGAAAAATCTCCCAATGTTTAAATAAGTGAATTTGCAATTCTAATGAGCACAGTTTGTGGAAGATGCATTATGCATGAAACTGCAGAACATAACTGAAGGAACATTTTTCTGGAATTCATTATAATGAGTTCTGTTCAAATGCCTTGAGGGGGCATGTGAGTGATGGATTTGGGAAGCATGGAGGGAAAGTACAGAGACTAATATTGGTTGCAGTATTCATTGAATAGACCACCCCTTGCGTCTTAGCTACCTGATGATTAGAAGGCCAACAGATGTATGTCAGGTTAGAGTTCTCCTACGTGGAGTTTAAAATAAGGACTAAGGAACTAACCTTCTACGTATTTGCCACTCATAACATTTCTGTGCATCTGCTGGAATTATAACTGGAACGGAGCAACAGAAGGAACCTCAGGCTTTCATTTCCATGAGAAAATACTTTCTATGCTAGGAAATCAAGTAGGGAAAGATAATACAGATAACAAGGTGTGGAGCTGGATGAACACAGCAGGCCAAGCAGCATCATAGGAGCAGGAAAGCTTGACGTTTCGGGCCTATACCCTTCATCAGAAATGGGGGAGGGGAAGGGGGTTCTGAAATAAATAGGCAGAGAGGTGGAGACGGATAGAAGATGGATAGAGGAGAGGATAGGTGGAGAGGATGCAGACAAATCAAAGAGGCGGGGATGGAGCCAGTAAAGGTGAGTGTAGATGGGGCGGGGTAGGGAGGAGATAGGTCAGTCCAGGGAGGATGGACAGGTCAAGGAGGCAGGATGAGGTTAGTAGATAGGAGATGGGGGTGGGGCTTGAGGAGGGGATAGGTGAGAGGAAGAACAGGTTAGGGAGGCGGGGACGAGCTGAGCTGGTTTTGGGATGCGGTTGGGGGAGGGGAGATTTTGAAGCTTGTGAAATCCACATTGATACCATTGGGCTGCAGGGTTCCCAGGTTGAATATGATTTGCTGTTCCTGCAGCCTTCGGGTGGCATCATTGTGGCATTGCAGGAGGCCCAGGATGGACATGTCGTCTGAGGACTGGGAGGGGGAGTTGAAATGGTTCGCGACTGGGAGGTGCAGTTGTTTAGTGCGAACCAAGCGTAGGTGTTCGGCAAAGCGGTCCCCAAGCCTCAGCTTGGTTTCCCTGATGCAGAGGAGGCCACACTGGGAACAGCGGATGCAGTATACCACATTAGCAGATGTGCAGGTGAACATCTGCTTGATGTGGAAAGTCTTCTTGGGGCCTGGAATTGCGGTGAGGGAGGAGGTGTAGGGCAGGTGTAGCACTTCCTGTGGTTGCAGGGAAAAGTGCTGGGTGTGGTGGGGCTGGAGGGGAGTGTGGAGCGGACAAGGAAGTCACAGAGAGAGTGGTCCCTCCGGAAAGCAGACAAGGATGGGGAGGGAAAAATGTCTTTGGTGGTGCGGTCAGATTGCAGATGGCGGAAGTGTCAGAGGATGATGCGTTGGATCCGGAGGTTGGTGGGGTGGTACGTGAGGACGAGGGGGATTCTTTTTTGGTTGTTATTGCGGGGACGGGGTGTGAGGGATGAGTTGCGGGAAATGCGGGTGACACGGTCGAGGGCGTTCTCGACCACTGCGGGGGTAAGTTATCTCTCGGGAAAAATAATAAATCCTTTCAGATATATTATTTGGGGTCTTTAATCAGTAACTGGGAAAGTGCCCCTGTCCCCGCCTCCTCTATTGAAGGTACTGGTAGCTCAATTGACAAGTGTTTAATTTACTGAATGCACTGTAGAGTGAATTGTGTCGGCTTTGAGTTCCAGCATATCAATAGATGCATTGGAGAATTAACCAGACTTGAATCCAAAACAATGTAAAGTGTCCATTTTAGGCTTCTGTTCAAAGACTCAAATATGATTTTGGACACTTCATATTGACGTCTTTATTGTCAATAAAACAAAGTATTTGCTAATGTGTAGAATCCGTTTGCAGCAACTGCCTAGCAGTCTGCATGATTCCACAATGAATGCAGCTGTACATATGTCCTTGGTGTCCTATTGTGCTTCCTTCTTTCTAATGCACATTTTGTTTCTGTGTAATTGTCAATATTAATGTAAATGTTGAACATTAATGCTTAATGGTCAACTGCGCTTTTTATTTTTTAAAATAAGTGAAGGATTGAGAGAATACAACAGGTCAAAGAGTCAGTCTTCTAACCTATGTTCAGTCCAATCCAGGTGAAATTCTTTTCCATCAGTTTGTTGGTGAGGTCCAGTTCCTTCTACACATGGTACTATATCATTAGACGATCTCTAATCTGTCTCTAATTGATAACATTGTTCCAAGGACTGTAGAGTGAGAAATGTGGAAAGAAACGTCAGGTTAATGCATTGGGAAACACCCTTCTAAGGTGCATTGATAATGTTGAAAAGAAGGAGCTTTACAGTTCATCAGGTTATATTGATTCTGTCAGTGGGTTGTTGAAATGGGAAGAATTGAGTTTCTCTGGATTAACATCCTTCACCTAGCAGAGCACATCTTCATTTAGGAAAAGATGCTGTCCATTTTGGGCAATTTGAATGGTTTCCCCTGCTTACTATAGCCAGATAATGCAAACCAGAAAGTTCCCATGTCCGGTCCATAATATATGCTGAGCTAACAAGCATTCCATGTTGGGATACCCTATAGTATATTGCAAGATCTGAATGTTTTGTTGCATGGCCATCTTTGTTGGGGATCTGTAAATAAAGCTAATTCAATAATGAAGTGAAAACAAAGTGCCAAAGAAACTCAGCAGGTCTGGCAAAATCTATGGAGAGAGAAAAACAGAGTTAATATTTTGAGACCAGTCTGATTATTCTCCAGGTTGCACACATACATCAAGTTGAGGTCATAGTAAATCTGAAGCTAATTCAGAGGTATGGCAATCTTAGAGGGTGCACATGATAAATGTGGAAATAGAAATGGGTGTTATCAAGCAGAAAGGTGAAGAGTTCTATTCACTCACAGGGCAGAAGATAATTCCAGCATCAATTGTAGAACAAAAATTGGTGATTTGCAACTTGCTTTGTTAATAGCATACACTCATTTTAAGGCACTGCAAGATACCAAGCACCTCCAACATTGAGTTAATGCGTTCATATCAAGGTGCGTTGATGATGAATTGAGAATTTAAAATTATATTTGCACAGTGTCGTTCCTGGCCTTGTTTTGGTATTTTGGGTGTTAGTTATGTGCTTAATTTGTTTGTTAATAATGATGTAGGTGGTCAATGGGGAAAAGAATGCGACCTGTGTTCCAAGGCTATGTATGGAGGCCTCTCTGACACTGACTTCAGTTTGCCTCGGGCTTTCCAGAGTCCCAGCTTTTTAGTGTCAAAGCTTAGCAAGAAATATCAGTATGTTATCCTCGTCACAGATCATGTCATCATCCAGACAGGGACCTCAAATAGTTTCCTCCTGAAATAACTGCTCAGAGGCCAGTATTCCCTCACCAAGTCACCCTTTACTTACGTGTGCACAGTACATGGGCTCTGACCAGCCAGCTCAAAGCCAGTCCCTAGACTGAGGAGACAATGTGAATCTCCTGTTTATATCTGTCAGCTAGGGCATTCTGATTGGCCCAGGTTAACAACCCCAATCAGGATCTCCTAGTCAGTGAGATCCACCTGGCCCTTGTTCCAATCACTGCACCTCCATCTGATTTAAATAGTAGCAATAATGTTTAACACACACAAGAGTAGATCAAGCTTGCTCTTTCAATTATATTATAGTTAATCTATATCTTCACTCTCTTTACCTGCAATGGTTCCATATACCTTAATAACGTCCCTACCAAAATCTCACAAGTGTAAAGATTTTAATTAACCCCCCAGTCATCTTATCCTGTGGGAGACAAGGCAGGGAGAGAGATTCAGAGTTCCACTACTTTGTGTACATCATCATTCCTGCCATCATTTTGACTTATAATAGGCAAATAACTTTCACCTCAAAAGTTCTGCTTTTGATAAAATTGATGGGGTCTCATATTGCTGGAAAATGAGAATCCAAATGAGGTAGGTGAGTAGAGAGGTTTGGGACTACTAATACCATAATTGCTAAATAGAGCAAGGTAAATATCGCTAAGTAATGGCTTCTGTTTTGGCTTTTTGCTTTGTTATATGGGGTCACCACAATGCAGGTTAATAACCTTCCCATCGGTCATTTGTTTTGAATTTGGCGGCTGGTTTTACAGTCAGATGTCCTTTCTAGCAAGGGAGGTCTGACAAAAAAAAATGCAAAGCATCCATTAGGGTTTATTTCTAGAAGGATAAAATTGAAAGGTTGAGAAACAATGCTAAATGATATCGAATCTTTGTTAGACCGCATAGAAATATTGTGAGAAAATCTAGTTACCATAGTATATAAGGGATAGTGAGGACCTGATAATGGTGCGAAAAGGATTTATAATCGTGATACCAGAATTGCGACCTATCAGGATAGGACGAGCAAGCTGGACCATTATTGCCTTGAAAAGAAAAAGCTGAAGGTAGACCCAGTAGAGCTGTTCACAATTCTGAAAGGCTTTGATAGTGTAAATACAAAGAGAATTTCTACTTGTAGGAGAGGGCAAAAATAGAGGTCATCAATATAAGAGAGTCACCAGGAAGGTTAATAGGAAATTCAGAAGAATCGTCTAACTCAAAGAGTGGCACAAATCACTACCGTAGGGAGCAGTATTGATGTATTTACAAGAAAGCTAGATAAGTATAAGGGACAAAGGAATCAGAGGTTATTCTGATGGAGTTAGATTAGGATGGATGAGAGTAAAATGGGATTTGAACATAAATAGACATAGATTAGTTGGACCAAGTGGCCTGTCTCTGCGCTTAAATGATCCAGCTTTAAATTTAAGGTTATCTGACACTTTTATTCTGAACTATCCTGAAAAAATGGCTTCACTCCACCTACTTTATTAAATCCTTTTAATCATGTTAAATTAGATGAATAAGACCTACATTCTCAGTACTCTGTGGGAATATGATTCACCTACATAGATTTAAAATTATTAGATCATTAAAAGTTGATGTGAGTTTGAGACCAGGTTTAACTCCAGGCTCTCCAGAAAACTACATTATTTAATGGCCCAGGACTTGCTGCCAAACTAACAGCAAGTTTAATATTGCTTATTAATACTTCATTCAGCAACTTGTGGTGAAGAAGAGAGCTTGTGAACTGTGAATCTCTACAAGTTGCTGGATGATTTGCCCCAGTCCTACCTTAGCTTTGTGAAGCCTCCA